>BHFT01016232.1:0-20948 GCA_004320025.1 Laticauda laticaudata
AAGAAATGAAGCAAGGGTGTGAATCATAAATAGACTTTATAACGAAGAAGCTACCAAACAAAAAAAGTCTCTTGGCAATCCTCTTGGTTGCTCAGTCTCAAGGGGTGAAGGGTGCGGGTGCTGTGGAGGTGGCTGGTGCTGGAGTGTTTGACATCAGCCTCCCTCCAGAAGCCAGAAGCACAGAAGCGCCAGCCCAGAAGAGCGAGCCCGTCTGCTGAAGCCCCAGGAGAACCAGAGTGAGGCCCAGGGGCCCAGGATGGTTAGCCCGTCCCTCTTTGCCAGGCTGGGCAGCAGATGGCTGAGGCTTGCTGTGTCTTCTGCTGGTTGTGGGGTTGCTGCTGGCAGGGAGGCTGGCAGGAAATAGGCTGGCAGGAAGGCTGGCAGGAGGCTGGCACCAAGGCTGCGGAGGCTGCAGCAGGCAGGCACCAAGGCCTGGCAGGCAGGCAGACAGCAAGGCTGGCAGGAAGGCTGACAGACAGGCTTGCAGCAGCATGCACCCAAGGCTGGCAGGAAAGGCGCAGAACAGGCTAGCAGGCAGGCAGGCACGAAAGGCTGGCACCCAAGACAAGGCACCAAGGCTGGCAGGGAGGCAGGCACCAAGGCTGGCAGGAAGGCTGGCAGGCAGCAGGCACTCAGGCTGGCAAGGCAGACATGAACCCGGCCTGGCAGAAGGCAGGCAGCAAGGTGGCAGGGAGCTCGGCAGCAAGGCTGGCAGCAAGGCTGGCAAGCATGCTGGTTAGTAAGGCTGGCAGCAAGGCTTCAGGCAGACATGCAGGCAGGACAGGCAAGGCAGTCCGATTGTGTTGGCAGCAGGTCTTTCCTCTGAATGGCGACCTGCTTCTTGGGCTGTTTCTGTTATATTCCGCGGGGCTGACGCAATGCATCCCCCCGCAATGCGCAATTACGCCAGGCATCGCTAGGCCTTTCCGCTCTGCATCCCGCTATCCGCTACTGCATCCACTCTTTCCGTTCTGCTCCGCTTTGCTGAGTTCCCCGGAAAGCCTTGCGGATGTGCATCCGCTTCCATTCCACTGGGCTTCCATTCCGCATCTCGCTTGCATCCGCCCTGCGTCCTCCACGCGTCCGTGTTATCTGCTCCGGTTATACAAATTTTGCCCCTTTTGAGCGCGGATAACAACGGATGGAACTGTTTTTAAGTTAGAATATTTGTGTGACTTTTCCATGGTATCATTGATGGGTGAATTTCTTTTATTGTGTTATACTATTATATTTTATGATGAAGGTTCATTCTTTCGTCATAAGAAAGCGGGTGATTTAGAAATCCAGGAAAAGCATTTTGACTACATCAGATTGGGAAACAATCCCCTTGGAGCTTCAAAATAATAAATGGTTTACATCCACTCCAAAATACAGATCTATTAATAACAAGAAATTCAGTCAGATTCTATTTTCCCAAAGGTAACACGACAAGGATAGGGTCAGTTCAGAATTGATTAGGATACTTGGTTAACAAACCAAATGATGACAAAATCTATGTCCAGGAGTTTAACTGTGGATTTACATCTTTACAAGCAAAACAGCAGTAATGAAGCTGAGTGTCAAGATAAGTTTTAAAAAGATTAATCTTCCTTTTGAAGGAAATTGTTTTGACGTGGATCCTTTTATAAACTGTACAAAAGGCAGAGAGCATTTTACACATATAGATTTTAACAGAGAAGAAAATGAAACCTTAAAGGTTAGGTCACACTGGCCACGGATCTCAAAACGTATTGGCAAAAAGGACACCAGCGGACGGCAAATTTTTCCATCCGTTGTTTATCCGCTCTCTAAAAGTGCCCCCAAATTGCATAAACAGAGCGGACACATGGAAAGGATATGGACGTGGGGAGATTGTAGCGGGATTGTAAAGCCGGATGTTCGTAGAAGCCTAGCGGATGGAAGCGGAATGAAGGGGATGATACATCTGCAGGGTTCCAGGGAGACATCAAAGCGAGGATCGCGGTATCGTAGCGGATGACGCGATGCATCATGTGATCCTATAGGATGCATAGCGAATGTGTTAGCGGATGCAAAGCGTTCACTGAGCATGGCGGGGAGTGAATTGCGTAAGCTCCGCGGATGATAAAAGGATGCAGCTCGCAACAGTCAGCATTCAGAGGAAAGACCGCTGCAGAAACATCTTGACAGAACACCATGGGGAAGAAGAGCAAGCCTGTGCCACTCCTGCCAGCCCTTGCCAGAACGGACAGAACCACCATCCCACCCACTGGCCACTGACTCTGAAGCTGCTGTGCTTCTGCTGCTGCTGGTGTGTGCTCCTGGTGTTGCTGCTGCTGGTGCTTCTCCTGCTGGGCTGCTGGCTGCGTGTCTCCTGCTGGTGCTGCTGTGTCTCGTCTGCTGGTGCTGCTTGTTTTTTTTCTTTTTTTTTTTTTTTTTTTTTTCTCTCGCTGCTTGCTGGTGCTTCTCCTGCTGCTGCTGCTGTAATGGACCAACCTCAAGGCCTTCAAAGCCCTGATGCTGAAAGGCCCTGCAGAGGGAGGAAAGAGGCAGGCAAGGAGAAAGGGAAGAGGAAAACAGTCCTCCATTTCCAAGAAACCATGAGGAGGAAGGTGCTGAATGGCTGAGGGAACGAGTACCTGTGGAGGAAGGGCCACAGCTCTAATCGCCGACACCTAAGTGGAAGCAGGGAAGCATGGAGAGAGAAGGCGGAGAGCCTGGGCTACACTTCAGATGTACTCCTTGATGGTGGAAGCACATGCACACCTGGTTATGGCAAGCTGCACTGAAGAAAATCCGGGCAGGCCGCTGGTTCAAGCTCACTGACCGGGAGACCTTATGTCATGGCCAGGTGCAGCTTCCTGGAGGGTGAGATCTGCCCAAAGAGCAAGCCCCTCTGTCAAACCCTCTCCCTCAAGACAGCCCACAGACAGCCACTCCTCGTTCCAGCCAGGAGACAGCTACCCGTGTCCAGGCAGGTGTCATTGGAGGGCCCCATGGACAGAGACCCCTCCGACAGCTGCACTCCACCATGCCAAGAGGACGGGAGATCCCTTGTCTCAGATGGAGCAAGAAGAAGCAGCCCAGAGACCAAGCCACCCCCACCCCCAGCCCACCTCCTCAGAAAGCAGGCAGAGAGCAGACCGGAGGACAGAGCCACACTGTGTCCCTTGGAGATCAGGGACACAATCAAAGCCGCACAAGATCTCCTCTCCAGGCTGGTCCACTTCCAACATTACCATCCTCTAAACGCAACCCTTCATCACCGTATGTGAACCTCATGGCATGTCGAAGAGCCCAGTATTCAGGTGATGAAGGAGAGGATCCAGCCATCTTCTGCACCACCTCCAGGGGGCCCAGCTAAACTCTGCTCCTACCCACTCTGGTCTGCTCCTCCACCCAGGCGATGCACAGCCCTTCCACGGGATTTTCAGCAGCCCCTCAAACCTACCAAGCCTACCACTACAGGACTTCCCACAGCAGAGGCAGCACTATTTCAGTCCAGACCCAGGTTCCTCAAGACACACAGACGCGCACTAGATGCCTCAGCTGACCCAGCTGCAGACCAGACAGCCACTTACCACTCCTTCCTTCCTCCACACCCACAGCCAAGCCCTTCCTCAGAACATCTGTCATCAGTCTTGGGCCTCACATCCCAGGAACTGATGAAGGGCTCTCAACCTCAATGGGACTGAGTCAGCTCTCTGCAGAGCTCCTGCATACACCAATTGGTCCTGTTGTACTCTCGGGGCCAGGCACCCAATGGCACCTCAGACAGCACTCCGCAACAGCCACTCCACAGTCCCTGGCTCCTTTACATCTGAGACCATGGCATACCTCGAGTGACTGAGAAGAGTGCAGAGACTGATTGTTACCGCTTCACTTATTTACTTTGCTTAAGACAAACTTTAAACTTGGGTTCATTTTGCTTTTTTAATAAAGTCATACAGTTTGTTATTAAACAGGTTCATCTTTGCTTCACACACTTGGTTATTTTTTTCCTTAATAAAAGTGTTGGGGAAAAACTTTGAAAAAAGGGTTTAAGCCTTTGCATGCTGGTGGGATTGTAAGGATAGCTGTGGGATGGATAGCTGTGGGATGGGTAAGTCAAGCTGTGGGATGGATAAGCTTGGGAATGGTAATGATAGCTGTGGGATTGGTAAGGATAGCTGTGGGATGGGTAAGGAATAGTTGTGGGACAGGTAAGGATAGCTGTAGGATAGATTAAACCTCCAGTGGAAAGCATTAGTGGTATGGTCCACCCTGCCCAGCTGCCATACATATTTGGCCCTTTTTAATCAATAACAATTTAATCATTGTCAACACATTTCTCAACATAACAAAGCTCTTATTTAATGTCCTGTTCATTGTAGGGCCACTCAACTTACATGGCACAATCTCATCATGTGATGAGACAGGCTGAAGGAAGCATCCATTAAGCATCTACCATCCTGTTATTTGCCACTCACTGCTCTAGCTGGGGAGTTGCACCAGTGTCCTCAGGAGGTTGCGCTGCTTCTTCCCTTCAGTGAAGCTCTGTTGGGGCCTTGCACATCCAGTGTCCTATCAGGTTTTGTCTCCTTGCCTTCGCGATTTCACCCAGTTACAGTCCATTTGCCTTGTTGACAGTCACCAACGCCTGTTCTGCAAACTGGTGTCCTCTCTTCACGGGTGAGGTTATTCTTGAACATGTAGGGCCTTCATGAGGTAGGTTCTGAGGAGAAGGCCGTCATTCACCACGATGCATTTTGTTGTTGGGTAGGGGCACATCTTGTGTGTTGTTGGTGATAGTGTGGTCTGATCTGGAAAACCCAGATGAGGTTGCATTCCAACCCATCCTTTTGAGGTGACTGCGTTGTAAATCTGGGCATCTGAAAGCTGAACCCGTTGGCCTGAAGCATCGATGTTACATGAACTGTATCAGCATTCAACCATGGCAAAAGGATATGCTGAAAAGCCCTTGTAGTTGAAATAATTGGCTTCCTGAGTTTGGCTGGAGACTTTGCGAGGCGACGTGCTTTCCATCTATGGCTCCAACGGTGTGGGTAAGAGTGTCACGCTCTGAACATGCTCTCGGCAACTTTCCTCCAGCCTTCGCCTTCAGTGGTGGGACACTGGAGACTCGCTCCAGGTATCTCTTCGATGATGGCCTGCACCCCATCTTCTGTGACCACAATGTGAATGGTGTTGATGTGCACCCTCCAGCATACTGCATGTTTCTATATGTGTCCCCAGAGTGCCAGGTAGCGAGAGTCAGCGCCACCTTCTCTAAGGTCCAGGCGGTGTACGGATTTGGTGCTTTGTTTGGTCCAACCTGGGTCTCAACGCTCCAACAAACTTCGTCAAACATGGCTGGTGGGCATCCTCATCTGAAAGTGCTTGGAATGCACGAGGGGTCTTTCATCCTCAGCTCCACTATCAGCTTGTGCATAGAGTCCAAACTCCATTTTCTCCCGAAATCCCATCTTCAGACCTAGACAGCTTCTTGGACGTCTCCTTCTCCTTGCATAAAGAGAAATTGAAACAGCTTAGTCCTGAAGAGAGCTTGGTCTGGTGTTTGAATGATGCGGCTACCAAAAGGATGTGTGGCGATGTCATGGTGGACATCAATGTATGATGGTGGGAGACAGCTAAGGCTGAAGAGGTCTGCAACACCAGTGGCTGTGATCTGATAGTGAGATCCAGGTGATTTCCTTCCCTTTTATAGGAAAATGTCGGTTTTCCACTAGGTGTCCTTCCACATACTCTTGACATCCTCCAGACATCCTAAATATCCGAGATATGTCCCATATACAAATGTTTTGTCCGTTTTTAATGCTTTTATATCCGAACTGCATCGCTTTCATCCTTTCTGTGTCCATGCTACTAACGCTGTGTGGACGTTCTGCGTACCTTTCGCTTCCTCCTCTTCCGTTTTCAGCTGCAAGCGGATGTGAGTTGCGCGGATGGCCAGAGGATGCAGAGAGGATACATCGGACGTGTAACGGATACAATGGATATAGAACGTTTGTTGCCCATATGTGTCGCAGATTGTACATTCGTACGCGGCGGAAAGTTCATCTGCTCAAAAAGTTTTGTGCAGGTCAAAACTTTTGAGCGGATGAAATAGTAGTGGACCGATGTTTGACATATAGAGCGTATGAAAGACGTACATAGTGAGTACACAACGAATCATCGAATTTTCCAACGGATGGCAAGCTTTTTTGTCTGTTTTACATCCTCTTTGCATCCGTTGGTGCAGTGTGACATGGGCTTTAAGACTTGGGCAGTCAATAACTACCTTTTCTATAGACATAAATCTAAATTTTTGTGAACGTTACACTGTAATTTCTACTCTAAAAGTCAAATGGGGATTTCATTTCAGCAATATATTGGCATGAAAATGATTTAGGCTTAAAAGCACTTAAAGGAATATTGCTTTGCTTTGGCAAAAAGATGATATTATTATTATTTTTTAAAAAGGACAATCCATTCCAAATCCTTTGGTTGGGACCTAAAAGCATTTTGTTTTCATTAAATTTCCTAGGTTTCCTCCCCCCCCCAGCAATTTAAGTAATCTTTCACATATAGGAGGAAAATAATGATTATGTATTTAATAAGACAAACCTAGCTAATCAAACAGAGATAATACAATAATGAGATAGTGAATTTGGAACAAGGACATAGAATTATTTTCCTATACTGTTTTGGAGTCAAATTATAATCCTTGTTAATATTCCATGATAATTGATGAGTTTTGCACATTTCTTTAGAGAATGAAGATTATATATAATTGGCAAACACCTATTATCAGCCAACTGAAATTTAAATGGGATAATTCCATTCACCATGAATGCAGTCCAGCATGTTTTCATTTTGTTTATGCCTTGTAAATGGATGCTGATTTGTAAACCCTGTGAAATAAATGAAGCAGGAGATACCACAAAAAGGTATTTAACAGATTTAACAGATTAACAAAGTTGGAAGGGACTTTGTAGGTCATCTAATCCAACCCCTAAGCAGGAGACCCTACACCATTTTTGACAAAGGGCAGTTCACCAATCTCTTCTTGAAAGTCTCAAGTGATGAAGACTATTTCGTCTTCATCAACATTAGTTAGGCAAAATTACTTAAATTACTTAATTTTAATTAATTAATTAAATTACTTAGACAAAAGACTACATTACTTAGACGAGTATTAAAGACAAGGTTATTCTTTGCAAAGTATTAAAAAACAGCAAGAAGTTGAACTACTTTGAAGTGCCATGTAAATAGTCCTCAATTTGTGACTGCCATCAAGCTGAACATTTATGTTGCTGAGACATTGGTTCAGGGAGTTTTGCCCCATTTTATTACCTTTCTTGCCATATTTATCAAGGGAATCACCACAGTTATTAAGTTAGCAACACAGTCATTAAATGAACCCAGCTTCTCCACTGACTTTGCCTGTTAGAAGTTCACAAAAAAATGATCCCTGGGACATGCAACCATCATAAATTTGAGTCACTTGCCAAGCGTCTTTCATCATGTGGCCACAAAGATGCTGCAATTGTCATAAATGTGAAAAAAATGGTTGTAAGTTACCTTTTTCAGTGCCTTTGTAAGCTCGAAAAGGTCACTAAATGAACTTTTATTAGTGTATTCTATTTTATGTGCTTGCTTTATCATAAATGGCCAGTTTTCACTGTTGTGAATCAAAAACCAAATAAATAAATAAATGTTTTCCTGGATAAATTATTTAAGTCACTGTCTTCATGAGAACTTCACTATCATTAGCATACAGTATAAAAAAAAATAGATTTTTGTCTTCTTTTATTTCTGAACCTCTTTTTTTCAATTACATTTATTGCAATTATGACATATTATGACATATGATGAATGATGGAAGGAAATTTATAAAGGCCAGGATTACAGCTTGTCGAAATATTTTTTGCATTTTTAAGAAATATGACATCAGGGAATTTGCGCAGCACGTGTCCATGTGAAGTCACAGATGCTGCCACGAATTTATAATTTTATCTACAAATAAATATATTTAACCTTCTATTATTTACAGCAGACAAGATATTAGCAATATCATGAGGTAAATCTATGAGGTAAATCATAAAACAGCACATACAGAAGAAAAAGGCAGGAAAAAAGGGAAATGCCCTCTTTTACACCCAGCAACCCATCACCACGTAGATTACTTCATGCATTCTTCAATCAATCAACGACAACTCTGTGTTCTGGCCCATTGTACAATTTACGATTCTAGTTAATAAATTTACATGCCGTATCTTTTTAAAAAGTTACTTTTTTTGTCTTTTTCCCTTCCTGAATCCTTCCCCCCCCCAATTAAGTCTTATCTATTATGAATGATGGAAGGAAAACATATAAAGACCAAGATTACAGCTTGTCCAAATGTCTTTACGCTTAAGAAGTATGATAGACAGCTAGAACTAGATCCAGTAGATCCCAACCTCTCTTGAACATGTACTCAGCTAAGCCTCTGAATACATCTGCCCAGGTGGATGGCATCAGAGAGAAATCCAATCTAATATTTTTTTCTTCGAAAAGGAAGTTCCCTGACATTTCCTCACCAAAGGAATGTTAATGCATCCTTATAGTCCCTGAACATTATCCTAAAGAGGTTTAAAGCTGCAATTTGTTGCATGCTTAATCAGAAATGGATCATATTGAGTTTACTGGTGCTTATACACTGGAAAAGAGATTTGATTAAAACCAGCTGAGAAAACACATATGTTTGTGTGTGTGTATGCACTGTGGATTTGGGTTGGAAGGCAGGCAATTTTATTATATGCTGTTATTCCATCTAAAGTCTAGAGTAGATACCAAATAATATATACATATATTTTATTTAATTTATTTAGACAATTTATGTTGCCGCTCTCGCACATGGTGACTCATATGCATACATGCATGTATGTATGTATGTATGTATACACACACACATATATACACATATACACACACACACATACATACACATACACGTGCACATGCACATGCACATGCACATACACACACATGCTCATCATCATCATCATCATCTTTTAACAGCCCCATAATCCTTTGCCGGGGCGGAAGTCTGGGCAACTGAATGGAGCTGAGTGTTTACAGGCTGGATGCCCTTCCTGTCACCAATGAGGAGTAATATTCAGCAGATAAATTCTCAACGTGCCCAGAGGAAAAAAATATCTGCCTCTACCTAGGATCAAACTCACAGCCTCTTGATTGTGAGGTGATATATAAAACAAGATATATTCTTCCATTCTTTCAGAACAGCTGGATCTGTGGTTTATCTTTTACCAGAGCTTAACAAACTAAATGCATGAGGATAGGCCAGTATGAACTGATTTAAGAATAGAATATTGCTACGTGCTGTTTAACTGATGTAGTTTTAAAATTATAATTATTTAGAGCAGTCATAAACTGCTACTAAATAACCATAGATAAACTTCAGTTTGCCAGATATCTTGCCTATTTTTTCTTGGAATAGGAAATCTAAGCAGAATATCCCACCTGGTCTGCTACTCATTAGAGAGTGCAAAAAGTACAAATCACAAAACATTGTCACTTATCATATGTAACAATCAGTACTGCCAATGATATGGGACCAATCATTAAAAATAAAGAATATCTCAAAATATTAAGATAATTAAATGGAAAACAAAATCTGAGATTCTAAACAAAAAGATATTTGTTATGATTATTGTGATAACCTAATTCTGATAAACCTCAGGACCAATGTTTGCATTGGAAGAAATTTGTATTGGGTGTACTGGGGTTTGTGATGTGTATTGATACTTTTTGATATCTTTGAACATGATGGCTGAATAATTAAAGACACTGAGCTTGTCAGCTCAGGTTTGAGATCTGTGCTCTGTGGGACATGGTGAGCTCCCATTCTTGCCTCAGCTACTTGCCCACCTAAACAATTCAAAAGCATGCAAATGCAAATAGAATAATAGGTATCACTTCACTGTGTAGGTAACAGCGTTCTATGTGCCTTTGGTGTATAGTCACGTTGTCCACATGATCATGCAAATTGTCTTTGGACATTACTGGTCCCTCAGATAAGAAACAGAAATGAGCATCATGCCCTATAGTTGGACACGATTGGATAGGGGAAATCTTTAGAGGAGAATATTTGTAGGTGAGGGTTGAAATGCTACTTTCTGAATTTGGTGGTTTTCTTGCTGTTTATTGATGATGTTACCTAGTTTGAGGCTAATTGAGGCTGATTCTTCATTATGAAAAAAACCCCATGTAAAATAACTCCAGGGCAACATAAATCCCCAATATTTAAAACAGATTTATGGATGAGTAGAGGATAAATCAAGTTTATAAGTTTACAGAGTAAGAATAGGAATGCATACTTATGTATATGTGTATATATAGCATTCAGCTAACTCAAATACTTTTTCTCATTCTAACAATCACAGGAAAGACACAAGGGTGTGTTTATGTGTTAGCAAACCATATAACTCTTGCTCTGTTTTGAAAGTAAATAATTATTAAACTAATTAAACCCCTTTTTTTAAAAAAACTCTTTCTTTCCCAGGTGTGAGTAAAGGCAGCCCTCCTTTTTACAATCACTCTTCTACCTGCTTTGTGAAATTGTTTGATTGTACAAAAAGATATCTTTTCAGTGAAACAAAGCTCCACTGTTAGAACCAAGGCTGTAGTGGATTTCTTCTGATTAACTTCAGAGAAACAATTTTCACTATAATATCACAGAGAATGGAAACTCCCCATCTCTGCCTGTAGCCAGAAAGATCCTTATCCATTCACTCTGTCTCCAGCAAATGTTTGTTTATTGACTGGTTTATTTATCATATTTGTATAGCTGCGTAGCTCCCATATAGTGACTCTGGACAATGTACAGTACTGAATATATAAAAAGGACACACATAAAACAATCACAATTAAAAATGCCATGAAAAAGGCACATGATACAGGGAAGGCTATGTTAACTGCAGTAAGGAAGCCATCACAAAATCTTTCTGGGTCCGTGGAACCTGCAAGCAGATAGAGTCCCCAGCTAGATCTTGAGGATGCTTAGGGTCAGATTAAATCAAACTTTCTCCCTGATTGAAAAACAAAGCCAAAATAGATTCTCCCTTTCCCCTGGATCTGCACCAAACAATTAAGGAAGGAAACTCATAGAACAGTTTAGTAAAATTAAATTGGAGTTTTTCTTCTCCGGAAGGAAAATGAATTCATCTCAGCAAAAAGTGTTATCTTAGAAAAGAAGCTGTGAGGCACCGAATGTACCCAATGAATAATCATGTCTAGTAGATTACCTAAGGATGGAGATCAGAGGTGGTATTCAGACGGAAATTTTGACCAGTTTGGAAAACTGGCAAATGCCATCTCTGATTGGCCCCGCCCCACCATTACCTCTCCCATAGTTCCTTGTCTTTTAGCTCAGTTGATTGCTGTGCACATAGAACCAGTAGGAAAAAATTTAGAAACCCACCACTGATGGAGATGTACCACTAGAATGCGTAGGGATGGATGTCAGGTTGAAGACTCGAGAACATAGCAGCCAATCTGGCCCTAGGCCTATTTTGGGGGAAACAATATTTCTTCTGTGGGTAGATCTATTGAACAGGAAAAAAACTTAAGTTTCAAAATAAACAAAGGCCTCATTAAATTGTGGGTGAATATGGCACAATTGATTGTTCTTTATAAGTGTCACATTCATCAGAAGAAATATTCAGCTAATCAGGTATCAACCAGAGAACTTCTGGTTGAGGAACTAGCAAGATGACATTTCCTCTAAAACAACAACCAGCCACAGCACTCAGAAGAGAAATATCCCTCTGTGTAGAGGAAGACTTTAAGGATCTCTTGGGTGGCGTTAAATGGCAAAAGTAAAATGGAAATATGGAAAGTGAAATGGAAGGAAAGGAAAGGGAAGGGAAGGGGGAGGGAAAGGAAAAGGGAAGGGAAGGGAAGGAAAATGTAGGAAGGGAAGGAAAATGTAGGAAGGGAAGAGAAGAGAAAGAAAATGTTGGAAGGGAAGAGAAGGGAAGAGAAGGAAAATGTAGGAAGGGGAGAAGGGAAGGAAAATGTAGGAAGGAAAGAGAAGGGAAGGAAAATATAGGAAGGGAAGGAAAATGTAGGAAGGGAAGGGAAGGAAAGGAAAATGTAGGAAGGGAAGAGAAGGAAAGGAAAATGTAGGAAGGGAAGAGAAGGGAAGAAAAATGTAGAAAGGGAAGAGAAGGGAAGGGGAGGAAAATGTAGGAAGGAAATGGAAGGGAAGGAAAATGTAGGAAGGGAAGGGAAGGGAAGAGAAGGGAAGAGAAGGGAAGGAAAATTTAGGAGGGGAAGAGAAGGAAAGGAAAATGTTGGAAGGGAAGAAAAGGGAAGGAAAATGTTGGAAGGGAAAAGAAGGAAAAGGGAGGAAAATGTAGGAAGGGAAGGGAAGGAAATCAAAGGAAAGGAAATCAAAGGAAAGGAAAATATATAGCAAGATACCCAAAGAAAATATCCTATAAAATAGATTATTCACCATTTTTTATGAACAATCCTTTCATATGTAGGACCAAGCAAAATTTTACCTGAAATTTTATGTTCATGAATCTTTTTTTACCAGTATGTTATTGAAATGATTCCTAAACTCATTTAATAACTGCTAGTATGCTCCCTCAAGTGTGTGAGAAGAAAGAAATCTTTAGCTCATCGCCATGAAGGGGGGTAAGCCAAACTTATGTGGAGTACAAGGTCTCCTGCTTGAGAAAGCGGTTGGACTAGAAGACCTCCAAGATCCCTTCCAACCCTGTTTTCCTGTTATATGAAAACGCAAATGGACATGATGCAAAGTAGGACAGCTTGTAAGTGCAGAGAATTATATTAAATGGTGTTCCTAAAAATTAGATTTTATTTATATTTCCTTTTGATTACCTTATATCTGTAATTGCTTTGATTTGGCATTTCTTAATCCCTCTTGGCAGTTCATATTA
Source organism: Laticauda laticaudata (assembly GCA_004320025.1). Taxonomy (NCBI): domain Eukaryota; kingdom Metazoa; phylum Chordata; class Lepidosauria; order Squamata; family Elapidae; genus Laticauda; species Laticauda laticaudata. Next base: position 12,912 of record BHFT01016232.1, read on the forward strand.
TGCTTTACCCAAGGAAAGAACATGATGGGTGTGTGTATATATGAGCTAAATTTCCTTTTGGCAAATCTAGACAACAAAGATTTAGGAGCCCATTAGAAATGGCAGTGAAAATAAGTTTACCTGGCTTTACAAAAGGACATCACTTTATTAGGAAACAGGCAGGGGCTTGTTTTATAAATAGGTGTTGACTAAGGCTTAAATTGGAGATATTGATTCAAATGTGCTGATTTTCTATTAGAAAGGGATTTTAATAGCTGCTTGTAAGGGGCTAAGTTATTTATTCTGGAAGGCACTAGCTTTGCAAAACAGTTTTAATAGAACCACAGCATCACCAGAAATTTAAATGGAAGTCCAACATGCTTAGAATTGTGGACAACTATTTTATCTTATGTTGAGCCAGTTTATGTGCGCTCACACACACACACACACACACACACACACGCCATAAAAGACAACAACAAGAAGACTTATATATCTATGTCGTCTGTCGAAAACAGTGTTTTTTTCAAATTGGTGAAGAAGTAAAGCTCCAAAGAATGAAAGTGGCCACATTTGAAAAATAGTGGTCGACCATGTTTGGTTGAAATGCTTTGCAATTTCAGGCAGTAACTTTTCACTTGATCTGGGACATTTGTCAAAAAAAAAAAAATGCAAACCATCTACATCAGGGGTGTCAAACTCAAGGCCCATGGGCCAAAGGTGGTATTCAGCAGGTTCTGCCCAGTTCTGGAGGACTGGTGAAATTTGAGAAATTAAATTGGAGAAATTTGGAGTAGTTTGGAGAAATGGCAAATACCGCCTCTGATTGGCCCCGCCCCCATCTCTTCTCTGCCACCTGTTGAGTCCCAGCTGATCAGCTGAGTCTTCTTTGGTTGCCCTGCCCAGGAGAACAGAGTAGAAAGCAGGTTAGTGGGATGGGGAGGGAATGGGATTTTGCAGTAACCTTCCCCGGGGAGTAAACTTCCCCTGCTACATCCACCAAGCCACACCCACCAAGCCACGCCCACAGAACCAGTAGTAAAAAAATTGAATCCCACTACTGGATAGCCTCCTGCAGAGGGAAAGAAAAAAGAAGAGAAGGAAGGAAGGAAGGAAGGAAGGAAGGAAGGAAGGAAGGAAGGAAGGAAGGAAGGAAGGAAGGCAGGCAGGCGATTATAAAGAGAATGAGGGAAGTCCTGCCTTAGCACCTGGCCACCATAGGTGCCCCTGACTTGAGTGACATCAAGCAGGCCACACTCACCCCAGCAATACCCACCCCCAGCCCCCCGAAGTCAAATATAACCCCTGATCTACACAAATAGAGTGATTTTGCAATACGTTCAACCAAGTCCTAAATTAAATCTTTGTAAACATTTGCCTTAAATGTTGTTGTGCAAAGCCGAATTTGCCATTCAGTGCAACCTGAGGACAGCAATTGCTTTACTTTTGTATTTATTGTATTTCTATAGCCCAAATGGGGTGGATAGAGGTTATTCTTCCTCCAGATTTAGCCATCCCAATCAGCATGCTCTTGTGCCTCACTTGCAAGAAGCCAAAAACTATAATTTTACAGAGCACCATTTGGGGAAATTTTAATTAAGAGTGCATTGCAAACATCTATTTCTGAAAAATCACTTTATGTATTCCTATGTGTTTGTTTAAGTGCCCTTTCCTTGGGTCCTCAAGGTGAATAGAGATTTTTATACAAATTAAAAATACAGCAGAGTCTTCTCTAGTGCTGGAAAATGTAACCACCACATAAAAATTATCCAAGAAATAAAGCTTCTGACCTGATCCATAATAAATAAGACCATTTGCTATAGTTTCACAAGTTCCTAAATTACTCAAGGCACTTTGAAAGCACTTAAAAATGACCTTAAACAATTCAATGGAGCAAATGTGCTACCCAAGTCTGATTGCCTTTCAGAAGTACTGGCGTTCTAGGATGGATGAAAATTTTTGCTTATCATCAATAACCTCTCTTTTCTGAATATAATTACTGCATCCATAATTGAGTTAGGAGCACTTTATCTGACTAGCTTTGAGATTTAAGCTGGTAAAAAGTCAATATCAACAGAACATCTACCCTGTTTTCCTGAAAATACCTTGCCTGAAAGTAACTCCTAACTTGATTTTTACATGTGCACCCAATATAAACCCTACCCCCAAAATGAGCCCCAATTAAGACGTCTCCCACTCCAGAGTGCATGGGTAAAAATTAAGCTAGGGTGGGGACATGGGGGTGGAGCTCCCCTACTACTTCCCTTTGGACAGCTGTAGCCAGCTCTTGCATACCCCAACACTTGCCTGGCCAGCCCATTTCTTCTGCAGCTTGCAAGGCTTTCCTGAAGGCCTCTGGAGCTGGCAATAAAGCTCTGGATCGATCCAGAGCTCGGTTATGGGCTGCAGAGGTCTTCAGGAAAGCCTTGCCAGCCTCAGAAGAAGTTCCTGAAGGCCTCTGACAGTGAAAAGGAGACCGGGGCAACAAACAAAAATGAAGTTAGTCAGTGGATGACATCCCCGGAAAATAAGACATGGTGCCTTTTTTAATCTATCTATCTATTTATCTATCTGTCTGTCTATCTATCTATCTATCTATCTATCTATCTATCTATCTATCTATCTATCTATCTATCTGTCTATCATCTATCTATCTATCTATCTACATATACATACATACACACACATATAAATAAAACTCAGGATCTTATTTTTGGGGAAACACAGTATATAGAATAATCAGTTCAAAAGCACCTCCCTAATTATCCTTGCGATCATCTTTTGGTCTGATGGTATTAGCATAAATGGTATTTACATAAATATTTTAATTAATTGTTTAATTACATTTTAATTGCTTAATAGTTTTAAAAAGACAGGACAAGTAACTATATTAAAGAATAAAAAGAAAGTAGAACATTAACTTGGAGGAATAATTCAATATCACTAAATAAGCAAAGGATTCATAACTGTCATGGCACTTACGTTAATAAATATAAGTCAGCGATGTTATGTTAGTTTTATTGTTCAAACCATAGCTCATAATATGTAAAGTACCATGCAATACATGTTGTTAATTCATCAATTAAATATGCATTATGGAATGTTATCAATTCATCAATTAAATATGTACCCGAGAGCTAAATTCTTTATATCATCTTAAGAAAGAACTAAGAAAACTCTCAGTAAAAATCTAAATTTCATCATTGAAATTGATATCAGAACTATTTGTCATTTTCCCAAAAAATAAAAATAAACACACATAATCATGTAAAGTGAAAGACAAAATGGACATGTAAAGACAAAAAAAAGATTTAAAAAATGAGCAAAATTTGAAAAAAAATCAGCAAAAACAATGCTGAGCTCTTAAATCTGCCCCATTGTTCCCAACCAACGATTGCAGAAAAATATTTAAATTACTTCTAATTACTGCTTTCCCTCAACTTCTTCCGCTGGGTGCAGAATTATGATTATTTTTTCACTTTTTTCTTCACTCACTTTTTATTCTTGGTTTGATGGCCATCCAGCAATCACTTTTTCTCTCTGGCCAGACTGAACAATTTTCCCATTTACTTTGATCTAATTAATTAATTAAGCATGTTCCCGTATCATCTTCCAAGCTATTAAAAAGTGAATTGTTAAGATTACATTTCTAGACATTTTTCCCCCAGCAGTTGTGGATGAACACACAATTCCTGTCTCAGAGTTTTTGATATTGAGACTGTCATTCAGTAGTCTGTCAAATATGAATATGATAAAAGATCTGCGATAAATAAAACATCAGGTAAAATTTGATGGATGTCTCCTAATAGGACTGAATTGAAATGTACGTAGCTGAGATTGTATAAGAATACTTTACAGCTGATTCTTCCCTCCTTTGGATAATAAAACCACATTACAATTTTTAAATACTTCCTACCAGGTACACATAAATTAATCAGCCATCATGGAATAGTTGTCAGGATTTGGGCAGTTGCCCTACTTAAATCATGAGCCCTGTCACCCTTGACCCTGGTTTCCCCCCCACCCCCACCCCTCTGGGTGTATCATAATTCATATCCTCCAACAAAACATGTTCATAGCCAAGAGTCATCAATCACATTCTCTGTGATGACCTAAAGGGGCATGGCACAAAAGCAACAAAGTAACAAAAGTAGGTAAAGTCCTTTTAATTCCTCCAACCTCATCCCCATTGTCCAGTTATCATCGGCTGGAGAAAAAACTCCCCCAAGAACAGTTTTTAAAGGGAAGAAATTCTGTCTGAACCCAAAGTATATATAGATTATAAATAAAACCCAACACAAACCAGCAGTTAACGAGACAGGGCAGGATAAGGAATGGCAGACTTCAAAAGACAATGAAACACACACAGTTGGAAGGATGCCAAAACTCAGCTAAGACATGACAAACAAAGATAATTTATGCTTTGCTTCCAGCAAGGTGCTGTGCGCAAACACCCTTTTTAAATCCTGTTTTCCCAGCTGCAGCTAATGGAGGGAATCAGGGCCCTTTTCTCNCAGCAAGGTGCTGTGCGCAAACACCCTTTTTAAATCCTGTTTTCCCAGCTGCAGCTAATGGAGGGAATCAGGGCCCTTTTCTCCCCCGTAACCCACGTTGCTCCCTTCTCCATTCCTCCCTGCGTGCCCAAGGATAAAGAGGAGATAGGCCTGGGTCTTCCTCTGAATGCCCAGCCAGACGAATGCCCAGCCAGACTGTGCCCTTCCCCAGTTTCTTCCACAGCCACTGGAGCCACACTCCCACTCCCTGTCAGTTGCTCAACCTCCCCCTCGGAATCAGATTCCAACAGGAGCATGATGTTAGAGATTTGCATTGTAGTAACAATTAGAGATTTGCATTATTGTAACAATTAGAGATTTGCATTGTAGTAACTCTGGTAGCTTAAGTTATAATCTTTGCAAGATAAAAATGGAATGCACTTTCAGTTCCAAACTGCTTCACTGCTCTTTCAAATTCCTTTCCCTCCCTTGTTTCTGTTCATGGCAACTCTAAAACAGGCATAGAAATGTTTTATGAGTGACAGCAGTATTTAGTTATCTCGTTAGCATAAGTCTCTCAGAAATAGCACCATTGAGCCTCCTCCTCCTCACTTCTCCAAATTTACCTCTCTAAATTAGCAGAGCATTGATAATATAGGTAGATCTTGACTCACAGCAGTTGGTTTAGTTATTGTTCCAAGATATGACAACACTGAAAAAAAAGATTTATGACCATTTTTCATACTTATGACCGTTGCAGCATCCCTGTGTTCACATGATCAAAATTCAGATGCTCGGCAACCGACTCGTATTTAAGATGGTTGCAGTGTCCCTGGATAATGTGATCCCACTTTGGCCACCTTTGACAAGCAAAATCCATGGGGAAGCCAGATTCCCCTAACAACTGTGTTGCTAACTTAACAACTGAAGCAATTCACTTAACAATTGCGGGAAGAAAGGTTGTAATATGCACCAGCCAAACTCACTGAATGAATTTCGCACTTAGCGACCTCAATTGTGGTCGTAAGTCAAGAATTATCTTTCATTTTTCCAGGTAGATTAATATGTCCCATAGGTCCTGCAGATCGCAATGTCAAGACATTGATGGCAGTTTGGGCAAGCTTCACCCAGTGGTGGGATTCAAATTTTTTTACTACTGGTTCTGTGGGTATGGCTTGGTGGGCGTGGCAGGGGAAGATTACTGCAAAATCCCCACTCCCTCCCCACCCCACTAACCTGCTTTCCAGCTCTGTTCTCCTGGGTAGGGCAACCAAAGAAGGCCCAGCTGATCAGAGAGATAAGAGATGAGGGCAGGGCCAGTCAGAGGTGAGATTTGCCGGTTCTCTGAACTACTCAAAATTTCCACTACCGGTTCTCCAGAACTGATCAGAACCTGCTTGAATCCTACATCTGGCTCTACCTAACCTAAAATACACCCAGAATCCTGCACCCAGGATTTTCATCCTCTTCCCCCGCTGTGAATGCCAGTCAGATGTTGCACTCTGAATCAAATGCAACTTCTGAGTGACTCTTAAAGGCAGACCCTGCATCAATCATATTGCAGTAGTCTAAACACGTCATGATGAAGACTTGAGACTCTTTAGCATGATTCTCCTATTCCAGGTAGGGTTGGGAAATAAAATAATGACGGCAATAATTCATTTGAATTTATTTCTAAAAAGACTCCAAAACTCTTATAAGATGTAAACTTCAAGAGGCTTATCATAATGAATATGAGAGAGAGAGAGAGAGAGAGAGAAGGGAGGGGAAGGGAGGGAAAAACTGGAAGAGGAGTGGGAGGGAGGAGAGGATGGGGAAGAGGAAAAAGGAGAAGAGGAGGGGTGAGGAAGGGAGAAGAGGAGGGGAGAAGGAAGGGAAAGAAAGGAAAAAAAGGAAAAGAAAGGGGGAGGGAAGAGAGGACAGAAGGAAAACAAAGGAAAGGAGGATGGGGAAGAGGAAAAAGGGGAAAAGGAGGGGTGGGAAGGGAGGAGAGGAGAGGAGAAGGAAGTGAAAGAAAGCAAGAAAGGGAAGGGAAGAGGAGGGGAGCAGAGAGTGGAGAGGAGCGAAGAGAAAATACTTTATTTCAGCTCCCAGTTTACTAGACTGTTAGGTAATTTAATTTGTGACAGCTATTTCCCAGCAATAAAGGATAATTAGACTCCTTTCTCCCATTTACTACTCAGCTCTAAAATCTAAAAACACAGCACGAAATTTACTGTATTTTACAAAAATGCTAATGTGTTACAAATAGCAGGATTCAGCGTAAGTATTACAAATCTAAGTTGATATTTGTTTAAAAGTGCAATGTAGTGACATGCTGTTTCAGAAACAGAAAATTAAGGAATTAGTGGAAAAGATTTAGGGTAGGAAAGTAAAATGACAGCAATTAACTCTCAAATCTTTCATATTGAGAGATAGATGATATAGATAGATAGATAGATAGATAGATAGATAGATAGATAGATAGATAGATAGATAGACAGATAGATAGAGACAGAGAGAGAGAGAGAGACAGGCAGGCAGGCAGGCAGGCAGACAAAGAGAGAGATACTTAGAGAAAGAGAGACAGAGAGAAGTACTCAAATTAAAAATAGCAACTGGAAGGAATTAAATCACAGATAAGTAGTGTATATGTTGTATTTAAGAAAGTCAACAAAAGCTCCTCAGAATGACAAAACACAAAATAGTGTTTATACCTAACATAGCATATTATAAGACACAGTAAACAAAGCTTTCTTAATAACATAATAATAATAGTACAATATAAATGATACAGTTTTAAAAATAAGATTCGCATCTTTCCTTCCTGGAACTGAAGTCTAATCCAACATGGGTACTCAGGTTTATTACAAGTGGTGGGAGAAAGGAAAGTTTAGAGTGATGGGAAGTGAATTTTCACTCTGAACTTTCAGTGAAGGACAAAATTCAACAAAAGTCACCATCACCTTAAATGTGAAATCATTGTGTCTGAAAGACTTCTGCAGTTAGGATTGTGATAGTCTCTAAGGTTGGAATTATAGGCCCTTAAGTAAACTCAGGGTTGGGCTGCTGGGGGGGGGGGGTCCGTTCAGCAGGAGTTCGGGAGCAGCCCCATAACTAAGATTAAGCTGTGACAGTTTGGAGAACCGACCCAAGATCCGCAGCACTCCTGGGCAGGGCCCCGGCCGAGCACGCCCACACCACTCTGTGCACACTGTCCAGGAGTCCCGCACACAGGCCGCATTTAGGGTGAATGGCCGAGGCTAAGTGGGCAGGGGGCCGCGATGTGGAGGGCATTGGGGAAGGCGTGGGAAAAATTGGGGCCTGCGTTAGAAAGTTCAGGAAAGCCAAGAAATGGGCGGCTAGGGTTTTTCAGCTTTTGCCAGAGGAGCCATCCTGCGAAGCCTAGAGTTGTTTTCTGAACCCTCGCCTGCGGAAGGGCTGAGAAAACGGCTTCTGGAAACCGCAGGAAAAGGCAAAAATGCCACATTACCAAACACAGACAATGCGCGCGATGACGTGTAGCGAGACTGACGTAGGCAGCACCATGCCGCACGCCATAGGCCATTCCGCACCCACGAGCAAC
>BHFT01016234.1:0-43328 GCA_004320025.1 Laticauda laticaudata
TGCCGGTGCCGGTGCCGGTGCCGCCGCTCTCGCTGCTGCTGCTGCTGCTGTTCCCGCTGGTGCTGCTCTTGCAGCCGCCGCCCTTCGCCCTCGCGTGGCCGGGCCCGGGGTCGCCCGTGGGACCCGCCAAGACCCTCCTGCTCATCCAGCCCGAGTCGACGGAGCCGCTGCCTGCCAAGGGCGCGCAAGGTAGGAGCCGAGTTTCTTTCCCGCGGGGCGGGATTTGAACGAAAGGGTTCGAAGGGATCTTGGAGGTCATCTAGTCCAACCCCCCTGCTCCAGCAGGAGAGACCCTCTGCCATTCCAGACAAGGGGGTTGCCCAATTCTTTCTTTTCTCCCCCCCCCACTTCTTCTCTACACTTCTCCCTCCCCTATTTTTTTTCTCATTATTTGCTTTTATCAACGAATAAAAACTGGAAACAGACAAAAAGGAGAGACAAGAATACAAGATAGATTGAGAGCTTTAGATAGAAAGGACCTTGGAGTTTTTTTTCTAGTCCAACCTCCTTCATGCAAGAAACCCACTATCGTTCCAGACAAACGTCTGTCCAACCTCTTCTTCAACACATGCAGTGTTGGATCACCCACAATTTCTGGTGGCAAGCAGTTCCACTGGTTAATTGTTCTCACTGTTAGGAAGTTTCTTCTTAATTCCGGGTTGCTTCTCTCCTAGATTGGTTCCCATCCGTTGCTTCTTGCCTCTGCCTTCAGGTGCTTTTGGAAAATAGCTTGACACCCCCCTCCCCTCTTCTATGGGGCAGCCCCCTCGAGTGTGGAAGGCTGCTATCATGTCACCCACGGTCTTTCTCCAAGGGCGGATCCGGGCAGCTCTCTTGGCTCGGCTGGCTGGATCCATCCGTCTCCAGCTGGCTTCGACCGCTGCGCTCCATCCGTTCCGCAGCCACGTCGGGAAAAGGACCCGACGCGTGTGGGGCGGAAACTCGGCTCTCACCCACCTCTCCGGAGCCCCCACCAGGTCCTTGGAGCCCCGCCAATCCCCAATTGTGGGCCGGTGGTCGCGGAGGCGCCGAGCGTGCGTTGAAAGGGCGGGCGCAGTGCCTTCGGGGAACCGCGGGAGCGAGGAGTTGGAAGGGACCTTGGAGGTCTTCAAGTCCACCCCTCTGCTCAAGCAGGAGACCCTCTACCGTTCCGGAGTAATGTAGAATAGGAGGTCTACCTATTCTCCAAAGCACTAAGGGGGCAGGACAAGAAATAACGGGGTAGATGGCCACTTAAAGAGAAATCCAACCTAGAAATAAAGCATAAAAATTCCGAAAAGTTCAAACGTTTAATCAGTGGGAGGACTTGCCCCTAGAAGTTGTGCCTGCTCCAAACACGAGTGGCTTTTAAAAGAAGAGATTGCACCACCATTTGTCTTCAATGCATAAGGTTTTCTGCTTGAGCAGAGGGATGGACTAGAGGACCTTCAAGGCCCCTTCCAACTCTGCTGTTCTGTATGTTCTGCTCGGCAGCGCGACCCTCTCCCGTCCTTTCCCACCTGACGGCGTGTTTCTGAACGTGTGAAGAACTCCGAGGAGGCGCAGCCGCACTTTGCGAGTTCTGTTAGATCTGCCGTTTAGGGGGAAAGAGACAGGGACAGATTTTTGGAATTAAAGCGGGAGGGAAGAGACAGGTGGGAATGAATCTCCTTCGGTCATTAAAATCAAGTCGGTGAATGCAGATTCTCGCCTCATTTCCTACTTGCTTATCTTGGGTATTCACACGTGTCAATTGTTTTTTTTAGCTTTAGTTTCTTATTTTTTGCTTTGTCCGTGGGAATGATCTTTCATGATGTTCCGTGTATCCAGAGGCTCCGGCTGCAGAGGTTTTAACCTGTTAAATGCACACTTTGGAGTTCCGCCCCATATGCTTCATCCTGGACAAAATGAGCCAGTTTCACATTGCATTCTTTGCACAATACAGTCGTTTCTATAAACCAGAGGACTCCAAACTTGGCAACTTTCAGATTTGTGGACTTCAACTCCCAGAATTCTCCAGCTGTGCTGGCTGGAGAATTCTGGGAGTTGAAGTCCACAAGTTTTAAAGTTGCCAAGTTTGGGGACCCCTGATATAAATGCAGAAATGGCTAAGCCTTCAGCTGGTCTGGATAAGTGTGTTGTGTGAATATTGTCTAGTTAGCCAGTGTCTCAAACACTGGTTAACCTTGGTTCAAGCATCTTTTGTCCATATGCTTGAATCCCAACTTTAGCAAGGATTAAAAATTCTATGTATGGACCATATTTTTTTTTTTAAATCATTGCTGTCACACCTGAAGGCAACGCAAGAAGGAGAGGAGAGAAACGTATCCACAGGAGATCCAACCTAGAACTGAAGAGAAATTTCCTAACAACTAGAACAGGGCTCCCCAGACTTGGCAACTTTAAGACTTGTGCACTTCAACTCCCAGAATTCTCCAGCCAGCTATGCTCCTCCATCACTGGAGAGTTTTAAGAAGATATTGGACAGCTATACATCAGAAATGGCAATAGGGTTTTATGCTTGAGCGAGGGGCTGAACTAGAAGACCTCTAAGGTCCTTTCCAGCTCAGTTTTTTCTTTTTAACTTTGATAGCAATAACCAAGTTGAAGGGGAAATTCTGATTCAAAGGAATGCTTTCTTGGGGGGTGAGAAATAAAATAATCGGGGCTGTTGGATATGGTGATTTGGATCAGCTGAGACCTTGGCCTTAAATGGCTGTGGGGAGGGGCATGAGTGGGATAAGAATAAAGTAGCAAGTGAACTATTTACTAAGTCTGCATTACTATTACTGTTAATCCCCCCATCCTTCCACACCCATCTCATCCCACTTATGACTGTATGACTGTAACCTTGTTCCTTGTATCCTAACAATTTTTATTGACTGTTTCCTAATATGATTTGATTGCTTATTTGTACCCTATGACTATCTTTAAGTGTTGTACCTGATGATTCTTGACTCTTGACAAATGTATCTTTTCTTTTATGTACACTGAGAGCATTTGCACCAAAGGCAAATTCCTTGTGTGTCCAGTCACGCTTGGCCAATAAAGAATTCTTTCTTTCTATCTATCTATCTATCTATCTATCTATCTATCTATCTATCTATCTATCTATCTATCATCTACCTACCTACCTACCTACCTACTTACCTACCTAAAAAGCTGTCTCCTCTCCAGTTTTGGACGGTTGGAATAGGATGGGGTAGGATGGGATGGTATAAGGCAGAGGTCTCCAAACTTGACAACTTTAAGACTTGTGGACTTAAACTCCCAGAATTGCTCAATCAAGACATGGCTGAGGAATTCTGGGAGTTGAAGTCCACAAGTCTTAAAAAGTTGTCAAGATTGGAGACTCCTGCTTTGGAAAAGAGATCCTCAACTTTAGCAACATTAAGATGGGTGAACTTCAACACCTAGAATTCCGCAGCCAGGATTTCTGGGAGTTGAAGTCTGGGCCCAGGAGGAGAAACAATAGTTTAGACCAAGAAAACTGATTAGCATTCTGTCCCAACCACTGTCTTCCCGAAAAGGTAGATACCAGCTCCCATATTTCATTTACCCCAAAATACCTGAAGGGGTCCCAAGTGAAGAAGAGGAAGTCTTCTCTGTGGTCATGTAAATCAGGGGATCTCCAAACTTGGCAACTTTAAGACTTGTGAACTTCAACTCCGAGAATTCCTCAAGTCAGCCATGGCAAGAAGGATTCTGGGAGTTGAAGTCCACAAGTCATAAAGTTATCAAGTTTGGAGACTCCTGGGCTGGACGAAAGCTGAGTCTTGTGCGAAAGACTCATTTTGTGCATAAGTGTGTGGCTTACATTTTTTTTTTTTTTGGGCAAACCTAGTTTGGTGAATTTAGCATCCCACATAGGATGCCAACCCAGAGAATGGGTTGATTCACTTGCTCGATTTTAAGTACAGTGCAGAGGTAGTATTCAGCAGGTTCCGACCAGTTCTGGAGAACCAGTAGCAGAAATTATGAGTAGTTTGGGGAACTGGCAAATGACACCTCTGACTGCCCCCGCCCCCATCTCTTCTCTGCCTCCCATTGAGTCCCAACTAATTGGCTGGGTCTTTGGTTGCCCTGCCCAGGAGAATGGAGCTGGAAAGCAGGTTAGTAGGGTGGAGAGGGAATGGAGATTTCCCCTGCCATGCCCATCAAGCCACACCCACCAAGCCACGCCTCAGAACTGGTAGTAATCTTTTTTGAATCCTACCACTGCTTCCCTCTCTCCCCTCTTTCTTTCTTTCCTTCCTTTCTTCCCTCCATCTCTCCATCCCTTCCTTCCCTCTCCTTTTCTTCCTTTCTTCCCACCCACCCGTCCACCCTCCTTCCTTCTTTCTTTCTTCTCTTCTTCCTTTCCTTTTCCTTCCTTCCTGCCTTCTTCCTTTCCTTTCCCTTCCTTCCTTCCCACCAAGCCACACCCACAGAACCGGTAGTAAAATAAATAAATAAATTTTATTCAATTTTCAAAGATTAAAAACATAAAATACAACTTTATACATTGTTATATCAACATCAAGACATCTTTTACATTTCCTTACATTTTTTCTAAATATATAATTTCTTAATCCATTGCCATTGCATAATTCTTTCTTTACTCTTGTTACAAATCAATATATTTCATCATATGCTTTGATTTTCTCCATAATGCATACACATATTTATATGATTTCTCATTCTTTACTTAATTGCCATTTTAATTTATTTTTATTTTTCAACCATTCATACCAGGCATCCCAGACTATGTAATATGTCGAATCTTCCTTATCTTTTAATTTCAACGTTAGCCTGTCCCTCTCTATACAGTCTAGTATTTTTTTTTTTATAACAACATCTGGTGGTACTCTTTCCTGCCTCCAAAATTGTGTGTAAGAGATCCTTGCAACTGTTAAGATATGTAACATAATATATCTATCTTTTTTGTTACATTTTTGTGTTGTTATGCCTAATAAAAATAGTTCTGGTTTGGATTCAATTTTCTGTTTTATAATTTCGTCTAGCCATTGTCGAATTATGTTCCAGTAGTTCTTCACTTCTGGGCAGGTCCACTACATATGAAAATAAGTGCCTTTTTCTTTCTTATACTTCCAACAGTTTGGGCTTAGGTTAAACATTTTTGCTAGCCTAGCGGGGGGAAGATGCAGTAGTACATTTTTTAATCCACCACTGGTACAGTGGTTTCTCAGACATGGCCACTTTTAAGACACATGGACTTCAACTCCCGAAATTCTGGGAACTGAAATCCATGTGTCTTAAAAGTGGCCACATCTGAGAAACATTGATTTAGTAGGCTTGGCAGCCGGTTCAATGCACATTTTTCTGGAAGCACTCAAACCTCTTTTCCTTTGCAGGATGCTATTTCGGTGGCCGGTTCTACACCTTGGAGGATACCTGGCATCCTGATTTAGGGGAACCCTTTGGCATTATGCACTGCGTGATGTGCACCTGCGAACCAGTAAGTGTCATTGAAGATCCAGGTTATAAGGCAGGTGTGGTTCAATTGGCCAGATTTCCCAGGTTTTTGGAATGAGGAATCCTGACACAGCTAGTCCTTGACTTACAATAGCTCTTTAGTGACTGTTAGAAGTTTGCAACATCATTGAAAAAAGTGACTGATGACCATTTTTCACATGCTTATGACCGTTGCAGTATGATCATGTAATATACATTCAGTGCTTGTTCACACACACACACACACACACACACACACATATATATGTGCTGTTTAGCTTCCTTCGGGTATTATCCCACGTCATTGTAGTTCTGTTAAAGTTGTACCTCATTGTAGTTCTGTTAAAGTTGTAGCAACGTTTCAGCAGAATCTCATCTGCCATCATCAGGCTTCTGTATGGAAGTGTGTCTCACAGTTCCTCTGTTTCAAATTTGAGGCTGGTCTATTCTGATTGGCTATTAGCCTGGGTCTGTGTTCATTGGACTTGGAGTTTGATTGATTGGTGTTTCTGGTTTCTTCTGTCTGTTTGCTACAACTTTCAAAGCACAGCTACAAGGATGTGGGAAAATACCTGAGCAAAGCTGAACAGCATACATATAAGTACCTGCGAAAACTTAAGAAAACAAATATATATATATATATATTATACAAATTTGTTTAATATATATTAATTAAATATATATATATTTACTGAATACCATACATATAAATACCCATGAAAACTTAAGAATATATCTATATATAATATATATATATACAGTTTATTTATGCATTTTCAGTTTACATACATAAGTGCTTTGAGAACAGCATATTGTCTGAATCCATTTGCTTATATAATAATACTTTCCCAGCTCTTAATTTCTACCTCTATTACCCAGCCATTTGTAGAACAGGTCCAGTGGTGGGATTCAAAATTTTTTGCAAGTGGTTCTGTAGATGTGATTGGTGGGCATGGCTATATGGTCATGTGACTGAGTAGTTGTGGCTATGTGGTCATGTGACTGAGTGGGCATGGCTATGTGATCATGTGACTGGGGGGTCAAAAGACAGAAACTCACTTTCTGGAGCAGAAGGTTGGACTAGATGACCTCCAAGTACCTTCTGGCCCTGGATTGCTGTGCTGTTTCAAAGCATCCTCTGAAGCGCTGGAAAAAGATGCCTTTTGAAGCAAGGGGAGGAAAATCAGCTATACTGCGCAATTTAGATTGGCTAGAAAGCAAGAAATCCGATGATTTCCTGCTTTCTAGCGGATCTAAATTGTGCAGCACAGCTGATAGTTGGAAATACCTGTGTTAGCCGAACTGGTAGCATTTTTTACTACTGGTTCGGCTGAACCAGGCTGAACCAGTAGAATACAACAGGTTCCCATGGTCAAAAATACTCTGTATCGTCTTTTTTTTTTATCTTTAACTTCAATCTGTCCATTTCTGCATAATCTAGTAGTTTTTTAAATTACATCTTCTTCTGTCAGGGTTTCCTCATTTTTCCACTACTGTACAAAAACAATTCTGTGCAACTGCCAAGACATGTAATATTAAATATACACTCCCTTTATCATACTTTTTCTGGTGCTATACCTAACAAAAATATTACTGGCTTGTAATCTATGTGTAACTTTAACATCTTTTCTAGCCATGTCTGGATTTGTCACTTTATGACCATTGGTTCATATTTATGAGGGTTGCAACATCCTAGGGCCCTGTGTTCCCCTTTAGTGACCTTCCGATAAGCAGAGGCAACGAGGAAGCGAGAATCACTTAATAACAGCATTATTAACTTAACAACGGCAGCAATTTCCCTCAACAACTGTGGGAAAAATAGTCGTAAAATGGGAGAAAGCTCACATAACAAATCTTTCACTTAGCGACATAAATTTGGGGCTCAACTGTGGTCATAAGTCAAGGACTCCCTGCAGTGTGTTCCACCAACTGCTTTGATGCCTCCATTCTTGTGTTCAGAATCCATACTACTCCTGCTCTCCGCTTTAAAACTAGGAAACATCCCCGCCTAGAAATATTTCTAGAAAACGTCACTCTTAAAGCAGTCAATTTAAATTTTGTTTTACCTAGCTCCCTACCTCAACTATTGAAGAACCTTATCCACAAATATACTAGAACACAAAACAGCAGTGAATTTGGTGGGCCAAAGAATTTAGTTTGTAACTTGGAAAAAAAAAATCTTGTTTTTCTGCTTATTCTCATCCAAGCCCAACCTTAACATGTATTTTACTAGCTCGATACCTGTGCTATGTGGTTGGGCTTAGTTTGGGGGGAGGAAAATAAGGGGTGAAAAATTTCTGCCTCTGCCTATCAGCTTCCATCGGTATTCATCTGGCTAGCATCCTGTCAGTGTGGGAGAGAACTGAGGGCTGCTTGGAAACTGAAATAGTATTTGCTGTGTGAGCAAGAGGGAGACAGCAAGGAGTCTGGGCGTGGCTTAGCTCAACTGTTCTGTACTAAAGCTGCTCGGTGCTGTGAATCTGAAACTGAAACTCCTCTCTTCTGCTTGTGTTTTGCATTTGGAACAGATTTCTTTTCAGGTGGGGAGGGGGAGTAGAACTCCTTAGCATCAGATCATGTTAATAATAATTAGTAATAATACTAATGCTCTGATGGTCATTTGGAAAAATCCTTTCTGAGTGAGCACCTAGAAGCCAAAAAGAACATATGTGTCAAATTTCAAGTTTGTACGCTTTACGGTTCTGGAGATTTTGTGATGATGCATGAGTGGTATTTTGTAAATATAAATATAAAAATAAATATAAAAATAAGTATGAAAATATAAATATAAATAATATAGGTAGGTAGGTTGGTAGATAGATAGATAGATGATAGATAGATAGATAGATAGATAGATGATAGATAGATAGATAGATAGATAGATAGATAGATAGATAGATAGATAGATAGACAGACAGACAGACAGATAGAGACATAGATAGAATCTTATGTGGGTTTCCTTAAGGATTGGTGCAAACAGCAAGACTCACATACAGGTAATATGAAAAGTGGTCATAAGTCACTTTTTTCAGTGCTGTGGTAATGTCAAACAGACACTGAATTAATGGTTATGCTTCAAACTGTAGCCTCTCCTTTGCATGTCAAGAATAATTCAAAATTGCTTCTTTCCACACTTGGAAGTAATCGGATTTGGAAGATCAGTGTGTAAATAATTTGGATCCATTTGGCTGCCAAAAAGTTGATGTCATGTTCCTAAATCAGGCAAAATATTGATGATAAGTAATTGTAGCATTCAATGCAAAACGACAGGAGGATTTTGCCTGGATGGGAAGATTCTGCATCATCCTTAATAAAACACAAAAGTGCTAGGATTTGTCTCTCCAAAACCAGAAGATGATCCAGTATAAAGATTTTCTATTTCCTTTTTCCTCCTGACAGCAGAGAAACCGGAGAGGGAAACCTGCCGGCAAAGTCACCTGTAAGAACATTAAGCATAGTTGCCCCAAACTTCTTTGTGCCGATGCTATTGTGCTTCCAGGACAATGTTGCAAATCCTGCCCCAAAGGTAAGAAAATTACAGGGGAGTCCTCACTTAACGGACGGCCTTGTTTTGTGACCATTCAAAGTTATGGCAGTGGTGTAAAGGGATAGCTTGGCAAGCAATCCTCGCGTTTACAACGGTTGCTGCATCAGCAGTCACCTGATCAACATTTATATGCTTCCCAATCGGCTTGAAACCAGTTTGCCACTGGCAGAGTTAATCCCAAACGTGCTTCTGAAAGGGCAAGTGGACTTTCTTTGTTTGTTCCTTGAATAACAACTGAAAAAATCCCAAAGTTGCTTTTTCAGGAGGCAACTTGACTTTCTTAGTTTTTCTTTTGAAGACATTTCACTTCTCATCTGAGAAGCTTCTTCAGCTCTGACTGAATGGTGGGGGATGGAAGGAGTTATATTTCTTGCAGACAGCTGGTCATTTGCATCCTTTTAAATGGTCATGGAGGCCACTTGGAGGTTTATCTGTGTCCTCAGAGTCACCTGAGTAGTGGTCCTGGTTCCTGTAGTCTGCAATTTTTTCCACTGAAAATCCATTCCTACTCGCACACCATTCCAAGGGCGTTCATCCCAAATTGTAAAGCTAAAGGTCTGAAGAGATTCTCAACCATCCAGGTTGTGGTTGTCGCAAAGACACATTTTTCAGAAGGCCACTGGTTTTTCTGTTTTTTTCTGGGCTGGTGATCATGAGCCTTGATGTAAAATCATGCTGGCCATATGACCACGGAAATGTCCACGGACAACGCTGGCTCTCTAGGCTAAGAAGTGGAGGTGAGCATTGTGCCCTAGAGCAAGAGTCTTCAAACTTCAAGCAAGTTTAAGACTGGTGGACTTCAACTCCCAGAATTCCTGAGCTAACATGACTGGAAGGAGGAATTCTGGGGGTTGAAGTCCACAAGTCTTCAAGCTGTCAAGTTTGAAGACCCCAGCCCTAGAGAGTCGGATATGACTGGACAAGGGAGACCTTTATATCAGGGATGTCAAACTCAAAGGCCTGCGGACCAAATCCGGCCCATGGGGTGCTTAGATCTGGCCCATGGAGCCACCCTGGAAAGAGCAAAGGACTGGCCTGCGGGGTCTCTGCCAGCGAAAACAGAGCTCCGGAGGGCCCTCCCAAGCTCCTTTTTCACTGGCAGAGGATTTCAGGAGGCCCGTGCAGCTGAAAACAGAGCTCGGGAAACCGTTTTCACTGGCAGAGTGCTCAGGTCACCACAGGTGCCCCTGACATGACTGATGTCAAGCTGGCTACGCCCACCTTGGCCAGCGCCACCCCCCCTTCAAACAGGGCCCTCCCAAGCTCCGTTTTTGCTGGCAGAGGATTGCAGGAGACCCATGCAGCTGAAAACGGAACTCAGGAAACCATTTTCACTGGCAGAGTGTTCGGGTCACCACAGGCTGCCCCCTGACATGAGTGATGTCAAGCTGGCCATACCCACTTTGGCCACGCTATCCAAGGTTAAAGAGGGCCCTCCCAAGCTCCATTTTCGCTGGCAGAGGATTGCAGGAGCCCCATGCAGCTGAAAACGGAGCTCGGGAGCCCGTTTTCACAGGCAGAGTGCTCGGGTCACCACAGGTGCCCCAACATGAGTGATGTCAAGCTGGCCATGGCTACTCTGGCCACGCCCCCCCCCCAAGGTCAAACACAACCCTGATGCAGCTCTCAATGAAATTGAGTTTTGACACCCCTATAGTTTCCAACAACTTGGAAATGAGGAACAAAGCTTTACCACCTGCGTGGCTGGTCTGAGCCCCCCTGAGCCTAGCCATGACAGCTGTGTCCCTTGAACCATCTTAACTATCTCTTGTCCCTGAGGATGGTCCATCTGATGTTTGCTTACCTGATCGTTCTGTCATTGGTTCCTTCTGCAGGGATTCATGAGGACCAGAAGCTTTCTTCTTTCTTTCTTTCTTTCTTTCTTTCTTTCTTTCTTTCTTTCTTTCTTTCTTTCTTTCTTTCTTTCTTTCTCTTTTGGCAGAGAAACAGTGAAACTGAGTTCTTGGAACCATAGATACCCCTACACACTCACACGCATGTTCTCTTGGCAGGCTTAGCCTACAAGAAGATTTCCCAGAACAGCCTGTTCTCCCCCTGTCCCATGTCCTTCTTTCCCTTTCGTCAACTGCCTCTTTTTCCCTCTCCAACTCCGATGTTCAGCACAGGTTCTGCCTCAGATGGCAGACGGGGGGCGGGGGGGGGGCAAGACATCGAGTAGGACAGATATGTAACCTCCTCTCTTGTTATTTGGTGTGTTGATTTTCGGTGCCCTGCTTTCCCTTGTATAGTCTATACTTCCCATCTGTTTAGCTTTCCTGAGATGACTAAGCAGGCGATGTGTTGATTGCCAAAACACCCTGCACACACCTGCCCTTGTCTGCTTCCCAGCAGCTGGACAGAGCTAATGTTTGGACAGAAGGAAGTTGTCTGGAGCCACCTAGCTACAAGGAGTAAAGGGCTTGGAGTTCACTACTAGATGGGCTGCCCAGACAGCCTCTGCTATGGAGATTCTCAATCATCCAGGTCACAGTTTTGTCCCAAAGATGTTTTTTCCCTCACCTCAAAAAGGCAACTTCTTGGGGGGTTTTTTTGAAACATTTTGCTTCTCATCCAAGAAGCTTCCTGGATGAGAAGCTTCTTGGATAGGAAGCCAAAATAAAAGTCAACGCAGTCAGGGGTGGAGTTCAAATTTTTGACAACCAGATCTGTGGGCGTGGCTTGAATGGTGGGCATGGCTTGGTGGTCATGTGATTGGGTGGATGTGGCTTGGTGGTCATGTGATTGGCTGAGCGTGGCCAACTCAATATCACTCACATCGAGGCACGCATCTCCTCGCCTGGCCTCTCATGACTGTAGGGATGCTGCAACAGTCGTAAGTGTGAAAAATGGTCATAAGTCACTTTTTTCAGTGCCATTGTAACTTTGAATGGTCCCTCCACACAAGCAAAGTACCAGCAAAGGAGGGGGAAAAAACTCTAGAGAAGTTCCAGAGACAGGAAGTCTAGTCCTGCCAAGAATGTAATAAGGGTTAACAGAAAGGCAATTTCTGTAAGCAACACCAGAATGTTTCCTTCCTGCCTTCCTTACAGGATTAGGCCAGGAATTTCTTCTAGAATATTAACAACCGGTTCTTTGCGAATAGGTGCGAATAGGTAGAATCCCATCTCTGGACACAGTCCTAGGCTGTATTAACAGAGGGATGGAATCAAGATCACATGAAGTGTCAATACTACTTTATAAGGCCTTGGCAAGACCACACTTGGGAAACTGCATCCAGTTCTGGTCACCATGATGTAAACAAAAAGTTCTTTAGCATTTGTTTAGCAACCATTTCAAGTTAACAACAGCATTGAAAACAATGACTTTATGGCCATTTCTCACATTGTCGCAGCCCCGTGGTCGCGTGATCGAAATTTGGATGCTTGGCAACTGGAATGTATTTGTGACAGTTGCAGGGTCCCGGGGTGACATGATCACTTTTTGCCACCTTGAATAACAGAATAACAAGAGTTGGAAGGGACCTTGGAGATCTTCTAGTCTAACCCCCTGCTCAAGTAGGAAACCCGAACACCATTTCACGCAAATGGTTGTCCAATCTTTTCTTTAAAAAACTTCGTGTTGGAAGCATTCACAGTTTCTGGAGGCAAGTCGTTCCCCTGATTAATTGTTCTGTCAATGGGGATACAGAATAACAGAGGGACAGATTTAGAAGGGACCTTGGGGTCATCTAGTCTAACCCTCTGCTCAAGCAGGAGATCCTGTCCCACTCCAGATAAATGTTTTTCCAATGTTTTCTTAGAAGCCTCCAGTGATGGAGCACCAGGATGAATTCCAAAGGAGATGCCCTTATCTGGAATAGAATAGAACCGTGATGGTGAACCTGTGACACGCGTGCTACAGGTGGCATGCAGAGCCATTTGTGCAGGCACGCAAGCCCCAGCCAAACTTATCTGCACTGTGCATGTGCGTAACTACCAGCTGATTTTCAGCCTGTTTGAGGCCGTTTATGCCTTCCTGGAGGCCGTAAAACGGGACTTCTGGAAATACCAGAAGTGCCAAAATGGGCCTGTTTTTCAGCCTCTCGAGGCCGCAGAGGCTTCCCTCAAGCCTCCGGGAGGGCAAAAACTGCCTCAAACGAGCCAAAAATCAGCTGGGAGGTGCGCGCATACGCAGGTAAGGGGTGGGGTTTTCCATGCACATGGCGGGGGGGGGCAGGATGCATTGCACTGTGGGTTCCGGCACACCACAACAAAAAGGTTCGCCATCCCTAGAATGGAACCTTCTGACAAGCCAAGTCCGTGGGGAAGCCAAGATTCACTCAACTACCATGTTACTAACTTAACAACGGCAAGGAAAATCGTAAAATCGGGTGGGGGGGAAGACACTCACTTCACAAATGTCCAGCAAGAGTAAATTTGGGCTCAGTTGTGATCGAAGACTAAATGTGTATAAAGAGAAACAATCACTAGCTAAATCGAATATCCCACATCTGTATCAGAGTAAGGACTGTGTTCTTTCTTTCCACCCGGCTCTGAAATCATCTGTTACTTTGCTGACATGGTAAAATAACCGCAGCTTGTTTTTGATACGCTGATTAATTTCGTGTTTGGGGTGTTTCACCTGGGAATTACGAGGGAACGGGAGTGAAAGCGAGACTTTGTCCTGTTGTGGCAAAGGAGCCTCGCAGCCACCTGAGGCCTGTGGTCTCTCCCAGCTGTTTACAAAATGCCACCTAAACCTGAAGAAATCTTTTTTTTTTTTTAAAGAAAAAGCAGATTTGGGCAGTATTAATCATCGCATGGGGGTGCCGTAAATTCTTCCGTTCCTGCTGCCATGTGGGATTATCTTTTCTGATGCCACTCTGTTTGAAATGAAGGGGAATTCCAGGTACCCTTGTAATGTTGGAAAGCCCTATTCTGCCTCTTTCCCCCAGAGATGTTGGGGCAATTCAGTTCCAGAGTTGGCCCCATATACCAACACATAGGGGCATCTTTATTCTCTTGTATGTCTTCCAGGTACACATGGAACTGTGTGAAGTAGGAGGTGGGTCTTGTTTTGAAAGAGGGGGGCCATTTGTGGGTGTCAGGAGCTGTCAGCTTTTATCCACTGCACCCAAGGTTTGGTCACCACAACACAAAACTGATGTGGAGACTCTGGAAAGAGCAATAAAAATGATTTAGGGCAGGGGTCGCTAACCTTTTGGACCTCAGGAACCACCAAAGTCATAATTTTAAATCCCACGGACCAGGGACCCTGGGAAAATCCCCAAAAAAGTTTGCAGGAAAATTCCCCACCTCATTTTCCTACCACATGATCATTCTTTATTTGGGATCGCAGGATACCATTCTCAGGGGGAGACAGACAGACAGAGAGAGAGACTTTTGGTTTCATGCAAGGAAAGCAGCAGAAGTCTTTCTTTCTCTCCCCCAAACTCCACCAGAAATGAGTCTTTGCCGGCGTAGCCCCTTGGAGCAGGATGCCTTGCAGAGTACCAAAGACTCATTTCTGGTGGAGTTTGGGGAAGACAAAGAAAGACTTTTGCTTCTTTCCTTGCGTGCAGCCAAAAGCAGAAGAAGAAAGAAGTGGAAAGAAGGACCCCGGTGGCCAGGCCAGGCACGTGGGGTGAGTGGGCAAGTTCCCCCCCTCCGCCCTTTCCCCCCTCTCCTCACTATCTCATGTTGTTTGCAATGCAAGTGACACAAGCCTTGTGTTCCCACGGGTCATGTGGGCAGCGCAGCCTTGTGTTCCCACGCAGCCTGGATTAATTGCTTTGGGGGTAACATTTCTCTGCAGACCACCAAAATTTTCTCATGGGTCACCAGTGCTCCCCAACTCACTGGTTGGCGACCACTGCTCCAAAGCACCTGAGGGTAGAACAGGAAGCAATGGGTGGAAACTAATCAAGGAAGGAGGCAACCTAGAACTAAGGAGAAATTTCCTGATAGTTAGAACAATTAACCAGTGGAACAGCTTGCCACCAGAAATTGTGGGTGCTCCAACACTGGAGGTTTTTAAGAAGGAATTGGACAATCATTTGTCTAAAATGGTTTAAGGTTTCTTGCTTGACCAGGGGGTTGGGCTAGGAAAACTCGTAGGTCCTTTCAAATGCTGTCATTCTATCTTGTATTCTTTTCTCTTCTTTTTTCCTGTTTACAATTTTTATTAGTTTATAAAATAAAATACAAAAATAAATAATAGGAAAAATAGGGGAGGGAAAGGGGAAGGGAGAAGTGTAGAGAAGGGAAAAAGAAGGAAGAGGCATTGACATCTGACTCCCTCTGATGCCGTAGAATAAAACAGTAACATCAAACCATAACTTTTTAATTTTTAACATCATAGCATAAATGAATCATTTCTTCAACAACAAATCTATTTAATCACTAAAATACAAAATAAATGTTTCATTTTTTTTCCCTACCTGAAGCCAGAAGTCCAGAAACGGTTTCCAAGTAGAAACAAAAATATTTGTTGTTGTTTCTGGAAAATAATGAAAACAAAATTCTGCATTTGCCTAGCAGCATCCATCGGTATTCATCTGGCTAGCATCCTGTCAGCATGTGAGAGAATTGAGGGCTGTTTGGAAAGTGAAGCAGTATTTGCTGTGTGAACAAGTAGGAAACAGCAAGCAGTCTGGGCATGGCTTAGCTCAACTGTTCTGCACTAAAGCTGCTTGCTGCTGTGAAACTAAAACTGAAACTCCTCTCCTCTGCCTGTGTTTTGCATTTGGAAGATATTTCTTTTCAGATGGGGCGGAGGAGTAGAACTCCTTAGCATCAGAGCATGTTAATAATAATATATGAATACTAATGCTCTGATGGTCATTTTGAAAAATCCTTTCTTAGTGAGCACCTAGAAGCCAAAAAGAACATATGTGTCAAATTTCAAGTTTGTATGCTTTACGGTTCTGGAGATTTTGTGATGATGCATGAGTGGTATTTTGCTTTTAGAAGATAGGTAGGTAGGTAGGTAGACAGATAGATAGGTAGATAGATCACCAATTTTTTGTCCCCAATTTTTTTTCCATTAAACTCAAAAGAAAAGTTATTTTCTCTTCTTGTGTCCCGTGGTTCAAATGCTATTTCAGTAATTTCACCCCTGCGGTGAATCACTTAACAGGTCATACAAAGGAGCAAAATTCACTTAACACATGTCTCACCTAGCAACATAAACGGGGTGGGCCCTCAAGTGTGGTCGTAGGTTGAGGACTACCCTGTGTACGGATCGCCCTTATTTTTGATGTTTCAAATCGTTTTCTGTCCTCCCTCATGCAGCCCCCGCCAACATCGCAGAGAAGAGATCTGAGCAGCTGTTTGACAAGATGGAATATTCCCAGGAGAAAGAAGACGGCTTACACAGGAACTACAATGACCGTGCCTACTTCAGCTCTCAGGACTTGATCCGAGACGACAGCCAGATAGGTATGGGTGAGGTGGTGCCCAGGTCCCGATTCCAGGGTGCGTGTTTTTGTGTGTAACCACAGGATGTGGTGTTAAAGACTTTTATCTTCCAGAGATATTTAGTATAGGTGGTCCTGGACTTTACAACAGGTTGTTTGGTGACCATTTGCAAAAGTGACTGATGACCATGAGTCGTGATGGCACAGTGGTTAGAATGTAGTATTGCAGAATAATTCAACGCACTGCCAGCAGTTCGAATCCCACCAGGCTCAAGGTTGACACAGCCTTCCATCCTTCCGAGGTTGGTAAAATGAGGGCCCAGATTGTTGAAGGGCAATAGGCCGACTCTAAACTGCCACGTAGAGAGGGCTGTGAAGCACTATGAAGTGGTATATAAGTCTAAGTGCTGTTGCTGATGCTATTTTCCACACTTATGACCATTGCAGTCTCCTCATGGTCAGGTGATTTATATTTGGATCCTTGCCAACTGGTTCATATTTATGACGGTTGCAGTGTCCCGGAGGTCATGTGATCCAGTGGTTCAAAAAAATTTACTACTGGTTCTGTGGGCGTGGCAGGGGAAGGTTACTGCAAAATCCCCATCCTCTCCCTACCCCACTAACCTGCTTTCCAGCTCCGTTCTCCCGTGCCAGGCAACCAAAGAAGACCCAGCCAATCAGCTGGGACTCAGGAGGCAGAGAATAGAGGGGGGCGGGGCCAGTCGCAGGTGGGATTTTCCAGTTCTCCAAACTACTCAAAATCTCCACTACCAGTTCTCTAGAACCGGTCAGAATCTGCTGAATACTCCTTTTGTGACCTCCGGAAAGCAAAGTCAATGGGGAAGTCAGATTCTCTTAACAACTGTGTTGCTAATTTAATGAATGCAGTGGTTCACTTTGCAACGGTGGAAAGACAACTTGTAAAATGGGGCAAAAGTTACTGAACAAATTTCTCGCTCGGCAACAGACATTTTGGATTCAATTCTGGTTGTAAAGTCAAGGAGTCCCTGAATACATTTCATTTCAGGCTAAATGAAATGAAATGCATATTTGCAGGCCGACTCTGCCCACTGCAGAGTTCGATCCTGACCGGTTCAAGGTAGACTCAGCCCTTCTGTCCTTCCAAGGTCGGTCAAATGAGGATAACCCAGATGGTTGGGGGGCGGGGGAGAGATAGGTTGACTCTGTAAAATCGCTTAGAGAGGGTTGTTGTGATGACCCAGGATGGGATACAAATAAACACAGTCGCGAAAACAGGTGAAACCCTTTTTATTCCTTCACTTTGCTTCAAAGCTCCAAATATCCTTGACTGGAGATAAAAAAAAACTCCCCCACAAGCAGTTATGAAAAGGAGGAAATGCCATTTAAACTAAAAATGCCTATAAATTATAAAGAGTAAAAACAACATAAACCACACCGAAGCAATTAAGGGAACCAGACAAGATAAGGGCTTGAAGATGTCCACAGATATTGGAACACACACTGGGAAGGATGTCAAAGTCAGAGAGGAACAGCAGACTGAAGATATTTCCACGCTTTGTTTCCAGCACTGGCCCATATGCAAGTCCGTCCTTTTAACTTTTAACTAGTTCTCACAGCTGCAGCCCATGAAAAGCATCAAGGCCCTTTCCTACCCCGTAGACCATGCCATTCATGTTTCTCCCTTATCCTCACCTCCCTTCATGCCCTAGGATGGAGAGGGGATGGGCGTGGGTCTTCCTCTGACTGCCCAGCCTCCTCCCCAACCCCCAGAGCCACACTTCCACTCCCTGTCAGCTGTTCCTCCTCTCCCTCAGAGTCAGTCTCCAACAGGGGCATAACAGCTGTGAAGCGGTATAATAAGTCTAAGGCCTATTGCTATTGCATTTTGGCAAAACCAGTAGAAAACCATGGGATGCTGCAAATGGCTGTACGTGCAGCCTGTTTCCTGAGCATCTAAAGTACAGGTAGCCCTCGACTTACAACAGTTCTGTGAGTGACCGTTCGAAGTTACAATGGCACTGAAGAGTGACTTATGACCATTTTTCACACTTACGACCCTTGCAGCAACTTCCCATCATGATCATGTGGTTTACATTTGGATGCTTGACCACTGACTTGTATTTACGATGGTTGTAGTGTCCCCTGGGGTCATGTGAATCCCCGTTTTGCAACCTTCGGACACACAAAGTCAATGGGAAAGCTGGATTCACTTAACAACCCTGTGACTCACTTTACAACTGCAGTGATCCACTTAACAAATATCACGAGAAAAGTCATAAAATGGGACAAAATGTCACTTAACCCTTTTCTCACTTTGCAGCATCAGTTTTGGGCTTCATTGTGGATGTAAATTGAGGACCGCCTGTACAGGCATGTAGCCACGAGAACCCTCCCTCTGTCGGAATTTCAAATCTGGGTTGTAGCTTCTTGATTATAACTTTGAGTTGTCACAATGCAACCTGTCATTTGTCAAGGACTCCCTATATTTCAATAATAAATAACTGAATTTATTTCCAGGTGGTGTGCAATGTAAGATCACACCAACTTCACTCTTTTTGTTTTTGCTTCTCAGATTTTGTGGCATTGCTGATCGGGGGCTCAGGTCGAAGAGGGGCTGCCACCAGCGCAGTGGCGAAAGCCAGATTCACTCTCACACACACGCACCTGATCTTCTCCATTAACTATGAAAGGTGGGTGAGCCTCAATTATGTCTCCATCTGATGTCTTAGTGGACAATCAGTTAAATAGGAGCCAGCACTATGTGATGGCAGGCAAAAATGCAATCCTAAGTTGCATTAACAGAGAGATACAATCCAGGTCAAGTGACGTACTAATACCACCCTATAAAGCCTTAATAAGACCACACCTAAGAGTACTGCATCCAGTTTTGATCTCCACACTATAAAAAAAGATGTTGAGACTCTAGAAAAAGTCCAGAGAAGAGCAACCAGGATGATGAGGGGACTGGAGGTTAAAACATACAATGAACGATTGATTGCAGGACGATTGCAACTGGGCATGGCTGGTCTAGTGAAGAGAAGGACCAGGGGAGATATGATAGAGGTTTTCCAGTATTTGAGGGGCTGCCACAGAGATGAAAGGGGTCAAGCTATTTTTTAAAGCACCCAAAGGCCAGACAAGGTATAATGGATGGAAACTGATCAAGGAGAGATTCAATCAAGAAACAAGGAGAAATTTTCTAACAGTAGGAACAGCAACCAATGAAACAGCCTTCAGAAGTTGTGGGAGCTTCAGCACTGGAAGTTTTCAAGAAGAGGCTGGACTACCATGGTGTAGGGCAGTGGTGACTTAACTTTTTTGGGCTCCTGTGCCAAAAATTGCTTACCTGATTGTTCTGTCATCAGTTCCTTCAGCAGGGATTCATGAGGACTCACATGCCAGCACACAGAAGGCAATGCACGTGACCCCACACCCCCTGCGCATGTGCACACAATCACCTCCTGCCGCCCCCTTACTGCACTCTGCCTCACAACTGATTTTCACCCTGTTTGAGGTCTTTTGGACCTCCTAGAGGCTTGAGGAAAGCCTTTGCAGGCCAAAAAATAGGCCCGTTTTGACGAAATGGGCCTATTTTTTGGCTTGCAAAGGCTTTCCTCAAGTATCTGGGAGGCTGAAAAAGGCCTCAAATAAGCCAAAAATCAGCTGTGAGGCACGTGCATGCGCAGTGAGGTAAGTTTGCCTGCAGCTCGTGTGCCAGCACAAATGACTCTGTGTGCCACCTGTGGCACGCGTGCCATAGGTTCACCATCACGGGTATAGGGTCTCCTGCTTGGGCGGGGGGTTGGATTAGATGACCTTCAAGGTCCCTTCCAACCCTTATTGTTCTGTTATTCTGATGTCCCCTGTATTTTCATAGGAATGGGGTGGAGGAATTTCCCATCCCCAAGAGGAGGGAACCAACCAATGACGTTCAAGGCAAACTGAAAAATCATAAAATGCATGAGTTGGAAGGGACTTCAGAGATAAGCTAGCTGAACCCTCTGGGTCAGTGTAAGGATCTTCATGAGGATTGGAGAATGGTGGTCACCTGGATCTGGTTTTAACAACTCCAGCAAGGAAGAAGCCACCCACAGGATGTCCAACTTTGGCAACTTTTAAAACTTCAACTCCCAGAATTCCCCAGCCACCCTACTTAGCTCCTACCCTCTCCCCATCCCTTTCTTGGCCCTTGTACTCAGGAGTGGGCTGCTGGGGGCTTGCAGGGGCTCAGGTGAGCCCCTAGCTGAGACTCTGCGGGCCTCAGAGAGCCCCCAATAACCTCAGAAAGACAAGCAGCAAGGGAAAGCTCTTAATAGGCTTAATTGGAATTCTGGGCATTCAGCCAAGAGCATTTCTCACCTGGTAAAAGTGTTGCAAGCTAGATAAACAATCCACTCAGTGTTTGCGAGAGACAGCCATGGAGAAAATCAGATAACATAGCCAGTCGCCTCCAAGGGGATAAATTCCCAAATAATAAGAATCACATAACTCACCAGAAACTCCACTAAGACTCCAAGATCCCTCTCAGAATCACTGATATTAAACCAAGTTACACCCAGTCTTTTATTTAAGTATTAAATGCATGAAATAATAAACAACTTTTTCACACACACACATACACACACACACACATGATATTCAGCTTTGTTCAGGTATTTTCCCACGTCATTATAGTTGTGCTTTTAAAGTTGTGGCAACATTTCAGCAGAATCTCATCTGCCATCATCAGGCTTCTGTATACAGATGAACAGAATACAGAAGCCTGATGATGGCAGATGAGATTCTGCCGAAACGTTGCTACAACTTTGAAAGCACAACTATAATGACGTGGGAAAATACCTGAACAAAGCTGAATACCATACAAGTAAGTACCTGCGAAAACTTAAGAAAACATATATATGTATATAGATATATATATAGATATATATATGTGTGTGTGTGTGTATGTGTGTGTGTATGTGTGTGTGTATACACATATATACATCCATCCATACATCCATACATACATAAATACAATTAGGGGAAGAAGCGATGTCGAGTTGGTCATACCCACCCAGTCACATGACCACCCAGCCACATCCACCCAGCCAGTCATTAGGGCAGAGAGCCCCTTGCTAAAAAAAACATGAAGCCCACCCCTGCTTGGACTCTATTCTGATAAGCAGCTGGTATTTCTCCAATGGCTTTATGGCAACACCAGGCACCAGGGAATTCTAGCTTGGCTTTGCACGGGATTCATCCCCGTTCCAAAGCTCTCCCCCACGCACATTTAGTATGGCTGAATACAACATGGCAAGCCAAGAGGGAAGAGAAATGAAAGGGGGGGGGTCATGGTCCAAAGAACAGTTTGGGGGGTTTTATCGTTCCAGCCTCTGCATACTCGGTCTTTGTCCAAATAAAATGGGGGGCTTTTTTGGTGGGGTTTCATCTATCTGCCTTGCGCATGGCTGGGGAAGCAGAAGGAGGGAGGGGTAGGCACCGATGTTGATTGAACCTTCCCTCCTGTGATTGCAAAATCCTTGAGGCACCCAACCTCTTCAGTAAAGGGACACCAAGCCCCCACCCTCCTGTTGTTTTTTTTTTCCTCCAAACTGTTGCATAGCCAAGAGATGAGTAATTTCCAAATGTGCACTCAGATTTCCCCAAAGCAGCCTTCGTGGTTGTTATGATTCCCAGTAAGGCCAAAAACATGACAGCTTTTCAACCCTGGAGAAGCCAAGATGCTCCCTCTGCCTTTTTTGAGAGGGGGGTGGAGTTGTGATGGGAGTGTGGAAAGGAATTGTTTTTGGCTGCCAAAAGCAGCGTTTCCTTCATTTATTTATGTAAAGTTTTGTAGGGGTGGGTGGGTGTGTTTAGTGAACGTGGGGGAGGGTTGTTGTTTTTTTTTTTTTTTNGGGTTGTTTTTTTTTTTTTTTTTTAGCAATCCTTGGGTCACTCTGAAAGTGCAGCCTTTTCTTTTTACTGTTGTGGATAAATTTGCTTTTATTTCAAAGCAAGATGGGAAGTCCCAGTGAAAATTCAGTGTCCTGCTGAATATTTTTTTTGAATAAAAGCTTTACAAAATTAAGTTCAGTGCGTGACTTATATAACTGCAGTTGGGACCAAAAGTAGTGAAGTGAGGATCATGCCCAATGTTACAACCATTTTTGCCAGGGTCTTTAAGCAAATCACCCCGCTGTTAAGCAAATCTGGCTTCCCCCATTGGCTTAGCTTATCTGAAGCCCCTGGGTAGTTGGTAAATGGTAAATCACGTGACCTCAGAACCAGTGGGATTCAAAATGTTTTACCACCAGTTCTCTAGGCGTGGTGTGGCTTGGTGGGCGTGGCTTAGTGGCCATGGCAAGGGAAGGGTACTGCAAAATCCCATTCCCTCCCCACCCCACTAACCTGCTTTCCAGCTCTGTTCTCCTGTGCAGGGACACCAAAGAAAAGCCAGTCGATCAGCTGGGACTCAGGAGGCAGAGAAGAGATGGTGGCAGGGCCAGTCAGAGGTGGGATTTGCCGGTTCTCCAAACTACCCAAAATTTCCGCTACTGCTTCTCTAGAACCAGTCAGAACCTGCTGAATACCACCTCTGTTCAGGATACTGATAAGCTGTTTTTTTCTCTCCGTACTGGCTTAACTTTTCAATACTGCCATGAAATGAATCGTTGTAAGTTGAGGACTACCTGGGAGACTACCACCTTTTGTTGTTCAGATGGGTAGCTAAAGAAACCACAGGCTTGACTTACAGCAGTTCATTTAGTGACTGGCCAAAGTTACAACGGCACTTGGAAAAAATTGACTTATGATAATTGCAGCATCCCCATGGATGTTTGACAACTTTTATGTCAAACGATCAACATTTGACAACAATCAACCTTTATGATGATTGCAGTGTCTCAAGGTCACATGATCCCCTTTTGCGACCTTCTGAAAAGCCGTGGGGAAACCAAATTCATTGAAGAACTGTGTGGCTCATTGAAGAACTGCAGAGTTCCGCTTAACAAACATGGCGAGAAAAGTCGTAAAATGGGACAAAACTCACTGAACAACTTTCTCCCTTGACAACATAATGTTGGTCTCTGTTGTGCTCATAAGTCAAGGATTACCTGTTGTGTGTTCCATCATCAACCAATTTAATACCTCCATTCTTGTGTCCAGAATCCATAACTACTTGTAATCTCAATTTTGGCAAAATGACTTCAACACCTGGAAGTCCTTTCTTCAGGGGTGGACTTCAGCCGGTTTGTACTAGTTCAGGTGAACTGGATGTTAATTTTACGTCCTGCTCAATGAACCGGTAGTTCTGATGAGCATGCTGGCCCTGCCCCACCCTTCCCCATTCCCCCCAGGGGTCCCCACGTGGCCCATTTTGGATCCCAGGTAAGTGTAGGGGGTTCATAGAACTTGGGGAGGTTGAAACCGGGCCTCCCAGAGGGTTGTGGAGGGCAAAAATGGGCCTATTTCCCACCTCCAGAGATCCTCCGGATCCCGGGGAAGTTGAAAACGGGCCCTCCACAGCCCATTTTTGCTCCCAGGATCGTGCAGGAGGCTGACTAGGCCATGCCCACCATGGCCATGCCCACTCAGCAACCGGGCCGAGAACTGGTTAAATTATTTGAAGCCCACCACTGCCTTTCTTGATGTTGAATAGGAACATCAAGAAAGGAAACTGAGGAAACTCGGGGGGGGGGTCAATATTTCTGTTCCTGGAGTGATAAAATTCTGTTTACATCCTCTTCTTTTTGTCTAGGCTGAGCCAACCAATCCGTGTCCGTTTCTTGGAACCGGATGGCACGGTCCTTTTTGAACATCCTATACAACAAGGCACCGTCTTCCAAGATGGTATGGTAAGTCCACCACAATCAATGAGAATAGCCCTGGAAGGGACCTTGGAGGTCTTCTAGCCAACCCTTTGTGATGATTGCAGTGTCCCAGGGTCACATGATCCCCTTTTGCAACCTACTGACAAGCAAGGTCAGGGGAAAGCCGGATTTACTTAACAACCTGGTTACTAACTGCAATGAGTCAATTAACAACTGTAGCAAGAAAGGGCATAAAATGGGGGCAAAACTCACTTAACAACTGTCTCATTTAACAACAGAAATGTTGGGCTCCATTGTGCTCTTAAGTGAAGGATTACCTGTAATTCTTTCCTGGAAGTCAGTCACAGCAGAAGGGTGGGTTAGTAATTTTAAGGTTTGCTTCATTCTGAATATCTCTGCTTACATCATCCATTGCCTACACATTTGCATGACCGTATTATTGTTGTCTCCTCCTTTTCTGAAATGTATAAATATGAGTTCATCCTTTTGTCTCCGGGAGTCCTTCTCATTATTTTCCAGAAGGAATTCCTCCACTGCATATTGCAGTGCGATGTGAACCTTGATTTTTGGTTTGGGGCAGGGGTGGGATTCAAAAATCCCAGCAACCGGTTTTCTGCCTGGTTGCTGGGTGGCCGTGGCCATGGTGGGCATGGCCTACTGCAACTTCTGGGACAGCTGGTTTTTTTTTGCCTTCCCCAGAGTCCGGAGGCTTCCCTCAGACCTCTGGAAGGATGAAAACAGCCTTCCCCAGGCTCCAGAGGACCGTTTCTGAACTTCCAAAACTTTTGGTTCAGCCCATTTTTCGCCCTCCCAGAGCCTCTGCACAGACCCTGCATTTACCTGCATCCAAAATGGGCTACATGGAGACTCCTGGGAGGGCAGGGATGGTGTGGGGGGTGGGGGCAGCCAGTCGGTTTAACTACCGGTTCGGTGAACCAGATGTAAATTTAAAATCTGGTCTGGCTGAACAGGGCCGAACCGACTGAACCCACTCCTGATTTTGGGGGGCTCTAGGTTTCAATCTACACCTTGCTTCTTTTTTTTCTAGATCTGTGGCATGTGGCGGAATTTGCAGAAGGCTTTGATCCGATTGTTGAAGGTGGATCAGATGCGTATAACCCTAATCACCCAGACTCATCCTGCAGGGGAGGTTCATGGCCAGATCGTGAAGCACCGGGCCCTCTTTGCAGGTAATCTAGGGTTTAGGCAGCTAGGGTTATCCTGGGGAACTTTTCCAAGATCTGGGAAATTTTTAACTTTCCATGTCACATAAAGAGTCTACAAACCTGGTTCAAAAGATAAGGCACCCGTAATGTAGAATATCATCTCAATCTACTTGGACAACCTAAATAAGAGTTGAAGTTGACCTCCTCTAACTTCATGGCTTTTCTTTTCTTCCAGATGTTAAACTACAACTCCCAGAATTTCCAGTCATTTGGGATTTTGCTGCTAAGTATCCTGGGATTTGTAGTTCAAGACACGTGATGGGACCTACAATGAGGAAGGCCATGTTTGAACGTTGAAATTTAGGGTGTCGATAGATTGGATTTGGTTGCCAGCTCTCAAGATGTAGATCAGGGGTATCCAACCTTGGCAACTTTAAGGCTTGTGGACTTGAACTCCCAGAATTCCTCAGCCAGCAGTGTTGGGGAATTGTGGGAGTTGAAATACATAAGCCTTACAGTTGCCAAGGTTGGATACCCCTGCTGTGGAGATTACAAGAGATGGCGGTGAAGAAATAAGAAACAATCATTAGGAAAACAGAAATGTGTGAGAAAGAAACTCAAGATTGCCTTGCCTTCCCTGTCTTCGGTATAAGAGAGAAACAAGAAATGCTGCTAGGTTTTAAAAATTTAATATTGTAGTCTAGATCAATAGTGTAGAATTCTAATCTTTCTTGTGGTATCTTTTCCCTCATCTAGTTTGTCCTGAGGGGCTGACATGAGTTTATTTTGTCTCACAGACTACCTAATAGGTCTCAGAACATAGGAATAGACCCACAGTTATATCCAAGGGTGGGCTTCAAAAATTTTAGCAAGGAGTTCTCTACCTGGTTGCTGGGTGGGCGTGGCCTAATTGGCCTCCTGCACCATGACAGAGGAGAGGTGTTTTTGCCCTCCCGGGGCTCCGGAGGCTTTTCTCGAGCCTTCAGGAGGGCAAAAACAGTCTCCCCAGGCTCCAAAGGCTCTCTGGAAGTAAGAGAGGAAATGGCTCTCTGGACCCATTTCCAGCCTTCCCAAACTTCCGGGAGGCCCGTTTTTCACTCTCCCCAAGCCTCTGCATGCACCCTGCATTTACCTGCATCCAAAATGGCCACATGGGGACTCCTGGGAGGGGAGGGGCAGAGTGGGCAGGGCCAGTCAGGAGTGAGTTTTGGATGTTCTCCAAACTGCACAGAATCTTAGCTAGGGGCTCTCCTGAATCCCTGCTAACCCCCAGCAACCCACCCTTAGTTATATATGCCATCCTGAGCCCTAAAGAGAGAGAGAGAGAGAGAGAGAGAGAGAGAGAGAGATGATGGTGTCCATAATCCCAAATTCTTTTTTTTTTTCAAATTTTATTTAGTAAATGTTAAAATATTGGACCCACTGCAACTTTTCTGGCATTGTCTTTGCGATACATACCATAACATAGAACAAATAAACTTCTATTTATCAGACATTGCTAAATTTATACTATTAACATCTCCTGTATATTCATTTGTATTTATAACACAAAACCTCATGATTTACTATTTCTATACAACCCTTTTATCCACTATACTCCACTGTATTTACATAAATATCATCCAATATCAATTCTACACTTTGTCAATATTTTCTATAATTCTGACTCCTTTTCCTCAGATCCAACCATTGGTACATTTTATTCCAAACTTCATAACATTCTGTCTCACCTTTATTTTTAAGTTCTAACGTCAGTCTATCCATCTCTGCACAGACCAGTATTTTCTTTATTGTCTCTCTTTCAGAGGGAATATCTCTATTTTTCCAATTTTGGGCATAAACCAATCTTGCAGCTGATATAATCCCAGTTTCTAACTACCTCCAGATATTTGAATTTGCTCCAGACCCCATAAAATAATGTCGCAAATTTTCTTTTGTTGTTTCAGAGACTTTCAGTGCCATCTTGACATCCATGGACCCAACTCACCTGAACATGGGAGGCATCGCTATGCTCACCCTGAGCGACACAGAGAACAATCTGCACTTTGTCCTGGTTACTAAGGGCTTTCTGGCATTGGCAGACAAAAGTGAGCAGGGAAGCAGCAAACCATGACTGAAAAAAACCGCTCTTGTCCAATTAGTTAAGATTAAATCAGTCCAGCCCAGTGGGTTGCTGCCAGAGTTTTGATTGGATGTATATCACAAAGAGATGATTGAAGATCAAATGTGAATTAAATTATAGAAGAATAGAACAGAATAGAACAGAATAGAACAGAATAGAACAGAATAGAACAGAATAGAACAGAATAGAATAACAAAGTTTGAAGAGACCTTGGAGGTCTTCTAGTCCAACCCTTGCTCAGGTAGGAAACCCTATACCCATGATGGCGAACCTATGGCATGCAGAGCCATTTGTACCAACACGCGAGCCCCAGCCAAACTTACCTCACTGTGCATGCGCACGCTTCCCAGCTGATTTTCAGCCTGTTTGATGCCTTTTTCGGCTTCCCGGAGGCTCGAGGGAAGCCTCTGCTGCCTTTGGAGGCCAAAAAACAGGCCAGTTTCATCACTGGAGGGACTGCACGCATTGCCTTCTTGGCACAGGAGCCCAAAAAGGTTAGCTACCACTGCCCTATACCAAGGGTCTTCAAACTTGGCAAGTTTAATAACTTGTGGACTTTAACTCCCAGAATTCCTGTGCTAACACGACTGGAGGAGGAATTCTGGGAGTTGAAGTCCACAAGTCTTAAAGCTGCCAAGTTTGAAGTCCCCTGCGGCCTATACCATTTCAGACAACTGGCTGTCCAGTCTCTTCTTACCTCTTACTTGGAGGCAAGTTGTTCTACTGATGAAGTGTTCTAACCCTGGGATCCTGCCACAGTCTGAAATGTGAGCTGGTTGCCAAGCAACCAGATTACAATCGTGTGACCATGGACATCCCATGATGGTGGTTAGTGCAAGGACCGGTTGCAACTTTTTTCAGCGCGATCCTAATTTCAAACGGTCCTTAAAGGAATAATTGTAAGTCGAGGACTAACCATTTGACATGAATTCTGTCTTTCTGCTTCCTTGCAGAATCCAATCGGATCCCTCTCAGGGTGCAAATCCTACACCAGGACAATGTTCTCAGGCAGGTTCTGGCTAATGTCACCTTACAGGTAAGCCGACATTTTAAAACCCTGTTTTTTGGGGAGAAGCTTGGGGAACACTTAATGAAGCTGCTGCTGTTTGCTTGCCTGCTTTGGCTGTCATTCCCCAGGACTCCGATTTTGCAGAGGTGCTGATGGAATTGGGGAGTCAGGAGATGCGCTGGCTGGCACAAGGACAGCTGAGGATGACTGCAGAGGTGAAAGGGGGAGTCCGTCGCAAGTTAGCTGGGCACATCGCAGTCCGGAGAAGCTGTGACAGTGAGTGACTGTGTGGGGTCCAGTGGGACTTGTTCATCCAGGCTACTTTTTCTCTTTGTAGAGTTTCTGAGCTTTTGGCACTGATGTAGCCAGGAAAAAAAAAGAGAGATCAGTTTCATGAACTTAAAATACTGGCCGTCCATGACTTACAACCAGGGGTGGGACTCTACTGGTTTGGACCGGTTTGGGCGAACTGGATGTTAAAGTTACATCCGGTTTGCCGAACCGGTATTTCAATTGATGGCTGGCCCCACCCACCCCACCCCACCCCTCCCAGGAGTCTCCATGAAGCCCATTTTTGATGGAGGTAAGTGCAGGGTCTGTGTGAAGGCTCTGGGAGGGGGAAAACCGGGCCTTCTGGAAGTCCAGAAACAGGCTTGTTTCCGGAGGGCTTCCAGAGCCCAGAGGGGGCTGTTTTCATCCTTCCAAAGGTCCGGGCAAAAATTGGCCTTCCTAAAAAAACCAAAAGTGGCAGAATGGGCCTGTTTCTACCTTCTGGTGGGCCTCCAGAGGCCGGGGAGAGGCCTCTGGACCCATGGGAGGGTGAAAATGGCCTCCCTCGGGCTCTGGAGCCCACCGGAAACCGAAAACAGGAAGTTCCTATAGGCTCCACCCACCATGGCCACACCCACCCAGCAACCAGGCAGCAAACTGGTTGCTGGGATTTTTGAATCCCATCCCTGCTTACAACCATTTATTTAGTAAACGTTTGACGTTAGAATGGCACTGAAAAAAAATATCAGCATTTTTCATACTTACCACCCAATGGTCATGTGATCAAATGTCAACTCATAAATCATTCCTATGCTTGTTTCCAAGTTGACATTATAAGGAGGGGGGAAAGGCCTGATGGAGCAGTGTGGCAGATGAAGGCCAGAAGCACATTCCACGCTTATCTTGTGGAGATTGTAGCCTAGGCTACTGGATCTTCTGCCCACAAAAATCTTTCTTTGGAGAACATGATTGATGACACCCAGCACGTGAACATATTTCGTTGGAGAATCTGATATATGACAAACTCTGATATATGAGGGTTGGGGGGAAACAGGGTCATAGGTGATAGTAATGATAGTAAATTACATGTCTCAAGAGTTGGCTTCATATGGGTTATTGCCGGACATGTTGCTCCTAGTAAATCTTTTGAATTCTTTTAAAGCTTGGATCAAAGTTCATGATTTAATTAGGGCAATCGTCGAGACCCTGACATCAAAATCATAACTATGGCAAAGAAAGTATCATAATGTGGGGCAAACTTCACCTAACCATGGTCTCACTTAGTGTCAGAAATTTTGGTCTCCATTGTGGTTGTAAGTCGAGGACTACCTGTACAATCACATTGCCACGAGATATCACATTATCCCTCTGTCGGAATTACAAATCTGGGTTGTAACTACTCTACACATAATTGTAAGATATGTGGACTTCAACTCCCAGAATTCCCCAATCAGCATGCTCACCTAACAATGTTGTGTCATCCTAAAAACATTACTTCTCTCTCCTCTCTCTCTCTCTCGCTTTCTTTCTCTCCTCTTTCTCTTCCAGCCATACAGAGTGTGCTTTGTGGAGCCAATGCCTTGATACCCACTCACACAGGGGCAGTGGGCTCTGCCAAGGTTGTGCTACATGAAAATGGGACATGGGAATACCAGGTAGGTGTTCTGACCTAAGCTTCCCCAAAAAGCACTAAGCAGACTTTTTGTCCTGGCAAAACCTCTTTTATTAAATGAAGGTGAATTTCTTGCATTCACCTTCAGCCAAAGGCCTGGCAATCAGTCTTTCAAGGGTGTAATTAGGAACACAGACCTTATCTAGCCTGGAGAGCTGCCAAGTAAATGTTTCCAAACACAATGCTGACAAGGAAGGACTCAGCACAGAGTCCCTGAGATGCAGATAGATCTTCACAATGTTGCAATGAACGAATTGTTTCCTGCAAAAGCCTCCTCCCCTTTTGCTCCTCTTTTAATCCCTATGGGAGGGGCCATTCACAATTCACCTGTGGCTTTACTCCCACATTGACCCTGAGTTCTTAATTGTTCCTTCCTTTTGGCAGCTCTGTGCATGCGCAGGCTGGGAACCAGCTTCAGCTGCTCCCCCACTTCACTGGTCTCTGACTCTGAAGGCAGCTGATAACTGCCAGCCTGCCCTGGCCCCATCTCTGCCTCTGATGCAGAGCCCTCGCCCGAGCCTTTCTCAGCCTCCAGGACTGGCCCAGGTTCCTCCCCAACCTCTTCACTGTCTGACTCTGCTGCCAGCTCCGCTAGCCACTGTCGAACCACAACACTAGGAGGCAACTTTTGCTGGCATGGCTGATAGCTTGCACTTGAGATCGTAGCAGGAGAGCACAATTTTGACCTCACAATTGTGCACGGCTCCTAAACACTTTGTTGGAAGTCCCTGATGATGCTACTGCATACAGGCAATCCTCCACTTACAACCAGTCACTTGGTGGCTTGAAGTTATAAAGGCACTGAAAAAAAAGGACTTATGGCCGTTTTTCAGTCTTTTAACCATTGCAGCATCCCAATGGTCACATGATCAAAATGTGGACACTTGGTTCATATTTATGGTGCTTGCAGTGTCCCGGGATCATATGATCATCTTTTGTGACCTCCTGGGATGCTGCAATGGTTGTAAGTGTAAGGAAAGCGTGATAGGTTTATTTACTTATTTAGAAAATTTATATTGCTGCCTTTTCGCACATGGCGACTCAAGGCGGCTTACATGAATATAAAAACAGCACATATAAAAAATAAAACTAATAACAGAAGAAAATAATCAAATAATCAATTAATAAAATGATACAATACGTTACAGCTTCCAATGCATTTGTAACTTCGAATCGTCACTAAATAAACCATTGCAAGTTGAAGACTATCTGTATTCCATTAGAATTGGGGACATTGTCATCGGGACACAGCAGGGAAGAAAGCTGTTGCCAACTTTGGCAAGTTTGTGTTTTGTTGTGAACAGATGGGGAAAAGTACATTAACACATGAGAAATATCAAGGTCAATGAAGCAACGGATGGAAACTATCAAGGAGAGAAGCAACCAAGAATTAAGAAGGAATTTCCTGAGAGGGAGAACAATTAAGCAGTGGAACAATTTGCCTCCAGAAGTTGTGAATGTTCCAACACTGGAAGTTTTTAAGAAGAGATTGGGCAACCATTTGTATGAAATGGTTTAGGGTCTCCTGTTTGAGCAGGAGTTTGGACTAGAACAGAAGTATCAAACTCAAGGCCCATGGGCCTCATACAGCCTGGCTGCTTAAATCTAGCATGTGGGGCCAGCCTGGAAATAGCAAAGGACTGGCCCATGGTACCTGTGATGACCCAGGGTGGGATACAAAACAAACACAGTCACAGTAAACAGGTGAAGACTCTTTTATTCCTTCACTTTGCTTCCAAGCTCTAGGGAAGACAAAAAACTCCCACACAAACAGTTATAAGAAGAAGGAAAAAAGCAATATAAACCATGCAAAATGAGGTCTGGAGGACGTCCACAGATAACACACACTGGGAAGGATGCCAAACTCAGAGAGGAACCATAAACTAGAGATATTTCCACACTTTGTTTCCAGCGTTCGCCCAGATGCATGTCCGTCCTCTTATTCAGTTGTCACAGCTGCAGCCCATGAAGAGGATCAAGGCCCTCTCCTCCTGAGTAGACCACGTCTCTTCCTTATCCACTCCTCCCTGTGTGCCCTGGGATGGAGAGGGGATGGGCCTGGGTCCTCTTCTGTCTGCCCTTCCCCAGCCTCCTCCCCAGCCTCTGGAGCCACACTTCCACTCCCTGTCGGCTGTTCCTCCTCTCCACCAGGGGCATGACAGTGTCTCTGGTAGCCAAAATGGGGCACGAGGGAGTTGCATGCAGCTCCTCCCCTAAATGCCCCGTTTTCAGCCTGGATAGTGTCCTGCGGCACTCTGCCAGCCAAAATGGAGTATGGGAGCCCCTGGCAAAGTGCTGCAGGAGGCCATCCAGGCCGAAAACAGAGTACGGGTGGGCATATAGGACCTCCCCCCCCACACACACACCCTGCTTTGACTGGCAGGGTGCTGCAGGAGATGTTCTTCCTGTTTCCCCCCACTTGGCCAGCCCACAGTGGAGAAATATGATGCTGATCTGGCCCTCAAAAAAATCCAGAAATCCCTGGGGTAAGATCTCCGAGGTCCCTTTCCAACTCTCTTATCCTGTTATTGTGTTATTCTGTTGGTTCTTTCTGACATTCTTTTATTCTGTTACTCAGTTAATGTGGCTTTGAACATTCCTTTGGGACAATCTTCTGTCTAGATCCAGGTAGCCGGAACAGGAAGCGAGGTGATTGGCGTCACCTTGGAGACCAAACCCCGCCGAAGAAATAAACGCAGCATTTTGTATGACATGACCCATAGCTACAGGGATGGCACGGTGAGCGTTGGCTGGCAGAAGGGTGGGTGGTCTTGGGGATTGGAGACAGGCAGCCAGCTTGGTGCAGCAAATATCAGAAAATGTGTGAAATGCATTGTTCTTCCTTGCCTGCTCTTGGAATTCACACTCACCAAAAAAACCACCCCAAACCTTGTACATTTGATTCTCTCTCGTGCCATCTTTGTTATTTTCAGGCCAGTGGCTCCTGGACACAAGCCAGCGGGCGCGAGGCCCACATGCTGCTGCAGAACGAGCTCTTCTTAAATGTCGCCACCAAGGACTTTGAGGATGGAGAATTGCGTGGACAGATAAACTCCATGCTCTACAATGGACGCTTGGCCCGTTATCAAGGTACTCGTACGCAGAGTATGTGAAATTGCTGAGCCAGATAATGTGGGGGGGAGGGCAAACTTGGCAACTTTAATGAGACTTGTGGACTTCAACTCCCAGAATTCCTCAGCCAGGTATACTAACTGAGGAATTCTGGGAGTTGAAGTCTACAACAGGGGTCCCCTCCTGCCATTTGCATGGCCCAGTTCCCTACCTGCCTCAGGCCTCCAAGCCACAAAGATGGGGACCACTGGTCCACAAGACTTGTCAACTTTAAGACTTATGGACTTCAACTCCCAGAATTCCTCAGTCAGCCATACTGACTGAGGAATTCTGGGAGTTGAAGTCCACAACAGGAGCCCCCAACCTCTGGGCTGCAGCCCACTACCAGGCCTTGGCCTAGTCAGAATTGGGCTGCACAAGTGACTGGCTGATCGTGTGAACGTACACATGCAGCTCAATTTGCCCATGTGGTAGGCAGGAGGGCAATCACAGAGGTGCGTGCCAGCCCACTGCTGATGCAAGTTGAGCTGCGCACATGAAGCCTGGCTTGACACTTGCGCAAGAGCTGCATGCACACGCATGCACACACCAGCCCACAGCTCACACGGCGCAGTTCTCTTATCCACCCCAGGCCTCCAAGCTGCGAAGGATAACTTAAAGGGCTTCCTTGGTGCTCTCTGAGCTTGCTTGTTTTCTTGCAGACATTTCATGACCCAACTAGGTAACACCATCAGTGTTAGTAAGGGAGTGCCGTTTGCTGTCAGTTTATATTCTGGTGTCTTGCCTGTCTGTGTGTGTGTGGATTTTTTTGGTTGGGTTGTTTAGTAAGGGCTCTTTGGGAATTTCTGGATGATTGTTTATCTGAAGTTAACCTTGGAGTTAATCTATGCTGATCTGGCTTTTGATCACTGGTGGAGGGGTGCTGTAGTATTTTTCTCTTTTGGGCTGGTTGACTGCCTCCTTTGCATAGTCTGTAGTTGTTGCTGATGTCTATGTGTCTGTTGATGGCTGATCTATTTTATTTTTATTTAGTATTTATTTTATTTGTTTGTCAAACATGTACAAGAAAACAAGTATGAACATAAATAAGAACAAAGGGAATAAATACAAATGAGGACGGTAAGGCAGGGACGGCTGGTGCTCTTATGCATGCCCGCTTTAAGGACCTCTTAAGAATGGGGCAAGGTCCACGGTGGACAGTTTGAGGCTGGAACAACAGAGTCGGATGGGACGTTCCAGGCATTGACTACTCTGTGGCTGAAGTCATATTTTCTGTAATCGAGTTTGGAGCGGTTCACCTTGAGTTCATATCGGTTGTTTTGCCCGTGTATTGTTGTCGTTGAAGCTGAAGGAGTCATTGACAGGCAAGACATTGTAGCAGACAATTTTGTGTATTATGCTTAGATTGGACCGCAAATGGCGCAGTTCCAGATTGTCCAAGCCCAAAATTTCAAGCCTGGAGGCATAGGGAATTCTATTGTAAGTGGAAGAGTGGAGAACTTTTCTCAAGAAATACCTCTGAACCCACTCAATTGTGTCAATGTCCAATATACAGTGCGGGTTCTAGGCAGACGAGCTGTATTCAAGAATTGGTCTGGCAAAGGTTTTGTATGCCCTAGTTAGCAATTCAATGTTACCGGAGAAGAAGCTATCGCAAAATATGATAAAATAATTTGTCAGAGCACCAGGCTTTTAGAAATTCCTGGGGGGTTTTGGACTTGGCTTGGTCTAGGAATGTCACATTTTTCCAACTGAAACTATGGTTAATTCTGTCTATGTGTTGAGAAAGCCACCAGAACATAACTTGACAGCAAACAGCACTCCTTACTAGCACTGATGGTGTTACCTAGTTGGGTAATGAAATGTCTGCAAGAAAGCAAGCATGCTCAGAGAGCACCAAGGACCCTTCATGTCAACCCTGATATTCTCCTTTATGGGTAAAAGGCTTCTGATGTGCTGCAGTCAGGCCTGGACAGTATGGCAAGTGGCTAAAGGATTGGGGGAGATGGGAGCCAAAGCATTGGGTACCTTCCCCTGTTAATAAGACCACAAACCAGCACTCGAGAATAGATCACTTGTGTGTCTTTTGACCTGTAGAATTTCCTATCCTTCTGGCCGGCCAATTTGTATCCCCTGCGGTGCACGCGGGCTCTGCTGGACACGCCTGGGTATCCTTGGACGGTCACTGCCATCTGCACTATGAAATTGTGGTGGCCGGCCTGGGCAGGGCAGACGATGGCACCATGAGCGCTCACCTGCATGGTTTTGCCGAACTGGGAGAGATTCACGAGACCAGCCTCCCCGAGCACAGGAGGCTGCTGAGAAGTTTCTATGGCACAGAGGTAAGTGGCTTAGGGGCCCCCTTTTGGCTGGAAATGCGTTGTCCTGCTGTCTGTCTATCAGTCTATCCATGTATCCCTCTTTCTCTATCTCTCTTATCTCATGTCTCTCTCTCTCTCTGTGTCTGTCTGTCTATCTATCTATCTATCTATCTATCTATCTATCTATCTATCTATCTGTCTACCTACCTATCCAACTATCTATCTATTTCCCTGTCTCTCCTTGTCTCTCAGTCCCTCCCTCCATCCCTCCCTCTATCTCTATCTCTGTCCCTCCCTCCTTATCTATCTATCTATCTATCTATCTATCTATCTATCTATCTATCTATCTATCTATCTATCTATCTATCTATCTATCTATCTATCTATCTATTTCTCTATCTCATTATCTCTTTCTCTCTGTCCCTCCCTCCCTCCCTCCAACACTATACATCCAATTATCTGCTCTCAGTTTAATGTTCTGC
This sequence comes from Laticauda laticaudata, assembly GCA_004320025.1. Classification (NCBI taxonomy): domain Eukaryota; kingdom Metazoa; phylum Chordata; class Lepidosauria; order Squamata; family Elapidae; genus Laticauda; species Laticauda laticaudata. The sequence continues at coordinate 36,242 of BHFT01016234.1, forward strand.
CAGTTTAATTTTTTTCAGAGAGCTCCTTCTTGGTAGGCAGCCCAAGGAAAGAACGGGTAAGGCCAGCATGGAAGCTATGAACAATTTGCCTGAGCTTGTTCCATTTTTTCTGCGTTTGGAAATTAAGCTTGCTGTGTCTTTTGGCAGAGGTTCATTGAACACCCATTCTGGGGAATGGCCGCACAGCCTCAGAATAAATTATTCCCATTATTCCCCCTCTCTCTTAGCCCAGCCCACCTCACAAGGTTGCTGCTATGGAGGAAGTAGGAAAGGGTATATTATTGGTCTGTTTGCTGCCATCCTTTATTTCTTGTCTGGCCTTCAGGTACTTTGGAAAATAGCTTGACCCCTTCCTCTCTGTGGCAGCCCCTCAAATATTGGAATACTGTATCATGTCTCCCCTGGTCCTTCTCTTCACTGGACTAGCCAGGCCCAGTTCCTCTAACAATTCTTCATATGTTTTAGCCTCCAGTCCCCTCATCATCCTGGTTGCTCTTCTCTTCACTTTTTCCTAGAGTCTCAACCGTTTCTTTTTTTTTATAGTGTGGTGACCAAAACTGGATGCAGTATTCCGGGTTGTAAGTTGAGAATTCCCTGCATACTGTCCTGGAACTCTATTGAGGTACTTGTCTTTCCTTCTTAGGCCCAGGGAGTGGTGAAGGACTTGGACGCAGAATTGCTTCGGCACTTAGCTCAAGGCACAGCCTTCCTGCAAGTCAGCACCAAAGCGAACCCCCAAGGAGAGATCCGAGGGAAGGTATGTCTGCTATTTTAGCTCTAAAACAGTTTTCTCCAACCTTGGCAACTTTACGACTTGTGGACTTCAACTCTCAGAATTCCTCACCCAGCATATGCATGTATATAGCACCTCCAGTGTCACCTGTAGCACCTCCAGTGTCAACTCATAAAATATTTTCATGGTCTTGTTAGAGTTGCCAACAGAAAGGGAGGGGGGAGCAGTGCGGTAGCTTGCAAAACCAAAACTGCATTCCATCAATGTTTTCAAAGATAGTAACTAGGTGACTGAAGTTTCTACCACACAAAATTCTAACTGGAGAGTATGATTGATGGCTCTTGGCTATGGATGTGTCCCATTGGAGAATATGAATTACAATACATCAATGGGGTGGAGGGAAAACCAGGGTCAAGAGTGATAATAAATGTCGTGTCTCAGAGTCGGCTACACTCAGGCAGTGCCAGACATGTTAACTCCCAATAAATCCTTTTGAAGCTTTGGAAATTTGGCTTGAGATTCATGGATTAAATGGGGGTAACTGCCAGAATTCTGACATCCAGTAATGGAGCAGCCACAACTTCTAGAGGGAAGCGTTCCATTGCTTAATTGGATTAATTAATTAATTCACCTTAATTCTAGGTTGGACCTCTTTTTTCAGAGATCTAAAGCAGCCCTCAAAGCATGATAACCTTCCATCTCTTACTTCTTGTCCTACCCTCGGGTTCTCTGGAGAATAGGTTGATTCCCTCTTCTTTTGGGACAGTCCCCTCCCGAAATATTGGAAAACTGCTAGCGTATCATCCCTCATCCTTCCTGTCATTCGGCTAGCTAGCTATACCCAATTCCTGCAAATATTTCTCATATGTTTTAGCCTCTAGACCCCTAATCATCTTTGTTGCTCTTCTCTGCATTCTTTCCCACTGTGGCCAACTGGTCATGGCCAACTAGCCATGGCCAACTCACCACGGCCAACTCACCAAAGGACAAAGTGCGGGACAAAAGTTATGCTAATATCAAAGAAATGGTGGAATAGAATCCTTAAAGAAAGGATGCAAAAGGAAAGACAGAATGAAATGCGAATGACAAAAGTTTAAAATATTTTTTATTTATGTTAAATAATTAAATTGAATTGTTAAATTGTCCCTCGGTGAGTTGGCCATGTTGAGTTGGCCACAGCAAGTTGGCTGCAGTGAGTTGTCCCATTCCAGACCAAAACTGGATGCAGTATTCCAAGAGTGGTCTTACCAAGGTGTTATAAATAGAATAGAATAGAATGGAATGGAATGGAATGGAATGGAATGGAATAGAATAGAATACCATGTTTCTCATAAAATAAGGCTGGGTCTCTTATTTTTTTGAGCCCCAAAAACGGCTAGGATCGTCTTTTCGAGATGTCTTAATTTCCTCCCACGCGCAGCCTGGTGGTAGTGTGTGTGCGTGTGTATTTACACCTTATTCAGTGAATGGTCGGTTCCCACAACACCCACGCAGCCAACACTTTCATCCTGTGCATTGTGCCAGCTCAGCCTGTGTGGGTACTTCTTGGTCCAGTGCATTGGCAAACCTGCAAAGTCCACTAAGCGCCAAATTTGGCATGCCATGTGGACATGCTCGGCTCAGATCAAGCTGCAGCATTCGGAACCGTTACTCCAGGAGGCTGCTTTCTTAACCTGCCCTGCTGACTGCTGGGGGTCGCTTTAGAGCCCCCAGCGCCAGCAAGCCGCGGCTTCCTGCAACTGCACCAGAAGAACGCAAGCGGGCTGCCTTTCTGGCACTCCGCCATGGCTGGCGCTCCGCCAGCTCCTCTTCCCCCAGTGTTGAATACGGCCGACTGGTCTTGTGCCACCAATTTTTTCTACCACTCCCTAACCTCCTGGGATTTCCCAAGTTCTCAGCCAGACCTTTCCAAAAGAAGGTAGTTGGCCATTCAGGTGCGGTGGCCCACCAACCTCCTCCGAGCCTCTTCTCTCGACAAGTTCTCTTCGGAAGTCCGGGGTTTTTTCCAACCATGGACTCCAGCTCGCAACAGGGGCATGGGACCACCAGGGCCAGGCAGCCCCGTCAGCTTCAGGCGCTCCCAGAATGCACAGGATACAGACTCTTCTGCTTACAGAGCCACTGCGGAAGTAATAGCACAATGGTGCCTGCAGGTGCTCAGAAGGCTGAAAGCGAACCAAGTGGGGGCTGCTCACTGTCCACCGGGGCCCAGCAAAACTGGAATCTTATGCCTGCTGCCACGAACCCAATGAGCAGCCTCGCCCATGCTTGGGGAAAAAGGAGCTGGCAGAGTGCAGCTTCTCTTCCCGAGCGCAGGCGAGTCTGCTCATTGGGGGGTTTGCGTGGTGGGCAGGCGGATTCCGGCTCTGCAGAGTCACGGAGAAAAGCGTGGCAGCCCTGGTTGGGCACCGCTGGGACCGCTCAGGCCTGCAAGGTGTGGCCAGCAGGAGGAGGCGCCGCTGCTGGTGTAAGGGGTAAGAGGCGGCTTGTGGTAGGGCTGGAAGCCAGGCCTGAGTGGGGCAAGTGAGCTTGCAGTCCCCGGAGAGGAGCGGGACATGTGGGCTGGGCTGGATTGCCACTGCACCTGCTTATGCCCAGGGTGGAGCGTTGGTCAAAGGTGTTGGCGGTGCCAGCAGCAGGCTGGGCGGCTCACTCATCTGCGGTTCTGCCAGAGGCATCTCTGCCGAGCCCTGTCTGGCTGCCTGGGGGATGTGGATGGAGTCCGTTTTAGTCAGCTACCGTGCCCATGCCAGGGCTGTGGCAGAGGAGGGGGGAGCCAGTGCCCTTTTAGCAGAGGGAAGCGGAAGCATCCACCTCTTGGTGGCGGTCCCGTCTTTCCTGCACAAGAGCTCCCAGCAGCAAAGGTACTTGGTGGAGTCGGGAGCTCCGCCATGACAGCCGTTAGGAGGGGCTGGTGGCGAGCACGGCTGCCTGCGGACTACTCCTAAAGGCAAGTTCCCCCCCCTCCCCCCCATTTCACATGTTTTTAAACTAGGGCCTAAATTTGGGAGGGAGGGGCTTAATTTAACCTTATGCCTAGAAACATGCTGGGTCTTCCTATTGGGGGAGGCCGTATTGTTGGAGAAACACGGTAGAATAGAAAATTATTGGCCAAGTGTGATGAGACACACAAGGAAATTTGTCTTAGTGCATTGCTCTCAGTGTAAATAAAACAAAAGATGCATTCATCACAGAATCATAAGTATAAATAACACTTTAATAATAGTCATAGGGTACATAAGAAATCAATATCCTACTAGGAAACAGTCATATAAAATCAATGTAAAGTAGTGAACACTTCACATGATCTTGAGTTTATCCTCTCTTAATGCAACAAGGGATTGGTCTTGGCTTTTTTGACTACTTGCCGCACACTGCTAGCTCATACTTAAGTGATTGTCCTACTAGGACTCCCAGATCTCACAGGACTCTCACAGTAACTGCTATATGAGCCAGGTTTCACCTAATCTATTCCTGTACATTGATTTTTCTTGCCTAAGTGTAAAAACTTACTTTTTCTCTACATGAATTTCATTTTGTTGGCTAGGGCCCGGTGTTCATGTCTGTTCACATGATCTTGATTCTATCGCCTCTGTTAATGCAACCAAGGATTACATTGGCTTTTTTTTTTGGTTGGGGGAGGGGGGGGCTTTTCTAATCTAAATGTTGAAACTAGAATGCAATAAGAAAACAGAAGGTAAAGCTGAGTTTTTGGATAATCTGTGCCAGGATAGATTCACAAACTTCTTCCTTTCAAGGAAGTGATGGACACAGTTTGAAAAATCAGGTTGAAAAGGCCCTCTAAACTGACAAGAATTGAAGTCACACATAGAGAGAGAATTTCAAAAATTACTCTTTTTCTAATCTAGCGGGAACATTTAGAAGCGTGGCAAGATGCCAAGGAAAGCTATGTGCCAAAATCTTAAACTCCACATTGTTTGCATTCCTAATCACTGCACGGAGAAGCATTTGCTTGCTCCCTAGACAGATGGAAATTCTGCGAGTGAAGCTTTTCTTGGCATGGAAATGAAATAATGAGAAATGCTGCATTTATGAAGATGGATGTTTGCATAACAGTGAATGACATAGAAAGTTTGCAGGGGAGTAGGATGAATAGGGCAGTCTGTCCTTTCTTAGCTAGAAAAATAAGAGAAATTGCCATAATCGATAATATGTTTTGTATCTTGTTTTTTCAAAAATTTGCTTCCATCCCTCACATGCTCTAAATAAGTTGTTTGTTTAAAGTTCAGAAATAGGGGTTAGCTGATTGTCTACATACGAGAAGAGGAAAAATAACTAGAGCACTGTTTCTCAAATTCATCTACTTTAAGATGTACGGACTTCAATACCCAGAATGCCCCAGTCAGCAAAACTATTTGCTTAGGGACAGTGAATATATGCATTAGACCAGTATTTCCCGCCCAGTATGTCAGGACTTCAGCTCTCAAAATTCCCCAGCCAGCAAATGCTGGGAGTTGAAGTCCACACATTTTAAAGGGGCCAAAGTTGAGAAACACTACTAAAGAGTCGTAATATGAATTCTATTTCATTTTAATTCTGTGAAAACGCAATGGCAGCATTTGGCTCACCTTGTCTGGGCTTGGAAGTTAACCCGGCATGGGCCTGATTAATATTTGGTTTTAAAAACATCTGGAAATGCCAATCCTTGGAGTGAAACCGGGCAGTCATTCCACATCAGCATCAGAAAAAGATGACAGCAAGCCATTTTCATGCTATGGCCAGGAAAAACAGCCTGTCTGGCTTAACATTGGCCAGCAGAATTTGAGCTCACTTTCCATGAAATGAAATTAGCAATAAGCACTTGCATTTAGACTTCACAGTGCTTTTATAGCCCTCTCTGAGGGGTTTTACAGAGTCAGCCTATTTGTCCTCAACCATCTAGGTCCTCATTTTACTGACCTCGGAAGGATGGAAGGCTGAGTCAACCTTGAGCCGGTCAGGATCGAACTCCTGGCAGTGAGCAGTGAGCCTGCAATACTACCTTCTAACCACTATGCCACTGAGGTTTCTGTTCCCATTTGAGGGGATATTTTTGCAAGCATGTTACTCGGAAGGTAACTCTGCTCCCACTTAAGCTTCTGGCTTTGATATAGAGATGCTGAGAATCCAGGGATTCCTCCTTGGCATAGAACTAGTTGGAGTAGACTAGTTGGAGTAAACTACTCTTAGGACTGGCTGCAAGGGAATGCTAATCCCTTGTAGCTGCTCCTAGTTTACTTTTTTCTGCCTCTCCTTCCACCTGCCATGTCTGGGGTCCTTGATGGAAGAGGATACTGATGCTAAACTGATCAAGAACTTAATGTGAACCTAGTGTGGAAGATGTGAGGCAGGAAATATTGTCNAAAAGGCAAATCATATTTTGGCTGCCCTTCCTTCCTCTCCTTCTCCTCCTCCTCCTTCTTCTCCTCCTCCTTCTCCTGCTTCTCCTCCTCCTCCTGCTCCTCCTGCTTCTCCTCCTCCTGCTTCCCCTCCTGCTTCTCCTTCTCCTCCTCTTCTTCCTTTTCTTCTCCCTCCTTCTCCTTATCCTCCTCCTCCCTCTTCTACCTCTTCTTCTTCTTCCTCCTCCTCCTGCTACCCAAACAGAGTCTCTCCATGGCTGGGATGTTTGCAAAGGCAGACTTTTGTCTGCCATGCACCTTATCTGGGCTTAAGGCCAACATTGCCAGCAGCTTCCCAGAAACCGTGTTTGGCTGGAATCTGCTTGGCATCCGATCACAGTGCCAGGAGGTGTTTTCTCTTCAGCGGTTACCAAGTGGTGAAGATTGAAAGGAACTAAGTCTTTCTTGCTGGCAATTCTACATTAATGATTTATTAATCTAATTGCTGGATAATATCCACTGTCTGTCCCTCGAAACAGGTGACTTTCACAACCTCTCTTTCCAACATTGCCTTCCCAACCACAAATGCGTGAAGGAGTTTTGAGTTGAAAAGGAGAAACTGGAAGCTCAAATTCAAGTGTTTAGCTTTTGCAGATGCAAGAGTGCAACGGAAAGGCATGTCACTGACCTGATAGTCCTCAACACACAACAAGCGTTCCTGTGTGTCCCAGTTTCAGGTCTGAGCTAGGGGTGGGTCTGGGGGTTCGCAGGGGTTCAGGAGAACTCCCTAGCTAAGATTCTGCACAATTTGGAGGAACCCCCAAATTGCAACTCTGGCTGCCCCACCCAACCCTCCCTCCCCAGCGAGCTCTCCCCCGTTGGCACCCATTTGGATGCAGGATTAAGCCAACAACGAGCCACGCTTGTGTAGAGGACTTCAAAGTGGTGAAAAACAGCCTCCTGGAAGTTCAGGGAAGCGCCGAACAGGACTCAATTCAGCTCGCAGAGAGCCTCC
>BHFT01016235.1:0-26064 GCA_004320025.1 Laticauda laticaudata
GTGAGTACACAATGGATGCATCATGTTTTCCAATGGATGGCAAGCTTTTTTTAACGTTTTACATCCTCTTTGCATCCTTTGGTGCAGTGTGACAGGGGCTTAAAGTAAAAATATTTTTTTGCTTTCAGTTCTGTCAGGTAGCATTCGGGAAAACCAATACCCAAACAAAAAAGACTGCAGTTTATAATTGAACATTTCATGGGACCAAGAATTCATTATCTTAGCTGCATGGATTCATCAGGTACAACACTTAATGATAGTCATCGGGTACAATAAGCAAACAAATCATACGAGGAAACAGTCAAAATAAATCATAAGGATACAAGCCACAAAGTTGCAGTCATACAGTCACAAGTGGGAAGGGATGGGTGATAAGGAGTGATGAGAAGATTAATAGTGTAAACAGTTGAACAGTGTTGAGGGAATTTGTTTAGCAGAGTGATGGCATGTGGGGAAAAACTCTTCTTGTGTCTAATTGTTCTGATGTGCAGTGCTCTGTAGCATCGTTTTGAGGGAAGGAGTTGAAACAATACTACAGTATTTTAATACTGCAATGCTACTTGTATCACATCTGGGCTGCCAAAATCCAGGTGACCACTAAATAGCAGCATTGAGAAACTAGTTTTCAGTATCTCTTTGCTACCATCTACTAATATCTGGATTTTGGCAGCCCAGATCAAACAGCTACCAAAGTAATTCAGGTAGCCCTTGATTTATGACCACAATTGAGCCAAAATTTCTGTTGCTTAGAGATAAAGTTGTCAAGTGAGTTTTGCCCCATTTTACGATCTTTTTTTGCCACAGTTTTTAGTGAATTGCTACAGGTTTTTTTCGTTAGTATCATGCTTTTTAAGTGAACCTGGCTTCCTCAGAGACTTTGCTTATCACCTTGTCAAAAGTGACCACATGATCCTAGGACACTGTGACCATCATAAACGTCATAAACATGATGTTACTAAACATTCAAATTTTGATGACATGACTATGGGGATAACAGATAACAGTTCATCAGAGTTGGAAGGGACCTCTAGTCCAACCACCCCGCCCAAGCGGGAGACCCTATACCATTTCTGACAAATGGCAGTCCAATCTCTTCTTGAAAGTCTCAAGTGATGGTGCTCCCACAACTTCTGAGGGCAAGCTGTTCCATTGGTTGATTGTTCTCACTGTCAGAAAGTTTCACATAATTTCCAGGTTAAATCTCTCCTTCTTCAGTTTCCATCCATTATTCCTTATCTGGCCTTTGGGTGCTTTAGAAAATAGCTTCACCCCTTCCTCTCTGTGGCAGCCCCTCAAATATTGGAAGACTGCTGTCATGTCTCCCCTGGTCCTTCTCTTTACTAGACAAGCCCAGTTCCTGTAACCATTCTTCATATGTTTTAGTTCAGTCCCCTAATCATCTTGGTTGCTCTGGGATGCCGCAATGGATGCTGCAAACATGAAAAACAGTTGTAAGTACCTTTTTTTCCCCAGTGCTGTTGTAACTTCAAATGGTCACTAAATGAATGGTGTAAGGTGAGGGCTGCTTCAAAATGAACTTTTGGAAAAAGCTAATCACAACTCTTGGTGTGGTAAATTGTGCTTCTTCCATTTCTTTTAGCTTTGCAAGCCTATCCTGAGGATAGTTTGTGTGATGACCCAGGGCATGACACAAAAATAACAAAGTCACAAAAGTAGAATAAATTCCCTTTAATGCCTCCAACTTGGCCCCAATGTCCAATTATCCTTGGCTGGATAACAAACTCTTCAAAAAACAGTCTATGAAAAGCAGAAATGCAGTCCGAACCCAAAGTAAAGATAATTAGAAATAAAAAAGCCCAACACAAACCACACTGAAGTATCTAACACGGCAAGCCAGGATGATAAATTGCAGACTTTCAAAGGATAATGCAGCACCCACAGTTGGGAAGACGCCAAAACCCAGATAAGGCTCGACCAAGATAATGCATGCTTTGCTTGCAGCAAGGAGCCATGTGCAAACGCTCCACTTATATCCTGTCCTCCCAGCTGTAACCAGTGAAAGGGATCAGGGCCTTCTTCTCTCTTGCAAGCCATGTTGCTCCCTTCTCCGTTCCTCCCTGCGTGCCCTAGGATGAAGAGGGGATGGCCTTGGGTCTTCCTCTGAACACCCAACCAGACTGTGCCCTTCCCCCATTTCCTCCACAGCCACCGGAACCACATTCCCACTCCCTGCCGGCTGCTCAATCTCCCCCTCAGAATCAGACTCCAACAAGGGCATGACAGTTTGTTCTCAAAGCCAAGAAGATATTTTATAAGGAACCAAGATATTTTATAAGGGAAAAAATAAGCACTCCAACAAGAGCTACGGAATGTTGCAGTCTGCAGAACCATAGTACAAACTGCAAATTTCCAAATATAGATAGTCCTCAACTTACAACCATAATTGAGCCCAAAGTTTCAGCTGTTAAGTGAGACATTTGTGAAGTGAGTTTTGCCCCATTTTGTCACCTTTCTTGACACAATTGTTAATCGATTCAGTTGATAAGTTAGCAACTCGGTTGTTAAATGAATCTGGCTTCCCCATTGACTTTGCTTGTCAGAAGGTTGCAAAAGGTGATCATGTGACCTGGGGACATAGCAATGGTCATATAAGTATGAACCAGTTGCCAAGCGGCTGAATTTTGATCGTGTGACCATGGGGATGCTGCAATAGGTGGTGTGAAAAATGGTCATGAGTCACTTTTTCAGTGCTGTTGTAACTTTGAACGGCCACTAAATGAACGGTTGTAAATTGAGGACTACCTGTAAATCTTTTCAGAACATAAACAAACATCATTTAATGTTTATGTAGTGAATAAATATAAATAGGTAATGCAATATTGGCATTAAGGGGTGTCCAAAGCAGCTTGATTTCTTCAATCTTCTGACCCTCAGCTGATTCTTGAGGTTTGTGAATCAATTAAAGTGAAATTCCAGGGAAGAGTCAGGTAAACATAAACCTCAATGGCGCAGTGGTTAGAGTGCTGTACTGCAGGGCACTTCTGCTGACTATCGGCTGCCTGCAATTTGGCAGTTCAAATCCCACCAGGCTCAAGGTTGACTCAGCCTTCCATCCTTCCGAGGTGGGTAAAATGAGAGCCCAGATTGTTGGGGACAATATGCTGACTCTAAACTGCTTAGAGAGGGCTATAAAGCACTATAAAGTGGTATATAAGTCTAACTGCTGTTGCTAATTAGAGAAAATTGCAGAGCAGGACACCTTGTAGATAGATATCTCTTCTTCTCCTTCCCTTGGCATCATCTTCTGGCTCTGAACTATGTGCTGTATCCTTTATCTTTCTAGAGAATAGATGAGTCCCATCAAACAGCACATTCTGCTACAATGCTTGCCAACAATGTTTCTTCTTTCTTTCTTTCTTTATCTGCTAGAAATGGATCTGAGCCTTTCTCTCCTTTCTCCATGATCGGTTGTTTTCAAAATATTTTTTCTTCCTTTTGGCTCTTGTTCTTTTTTCTTTTTTTTTCCCCCATTACTAATGTTAATATCTCATGTCCAAAACTTTTTTGCCTTCTGCGGGTGTTGCCATTTGGTGCCAATAGCCTTGTGTTTTCATAAATTCATAGAGATAACTGTCAACCATCAATCAGTAACCCTAACATTAAATCACACATTTGGTGGTGGTGGTGATGGGTAGGATAATACAGCTGAAACAAGCAGATGGAATTAATTGACTATTGGGCAAAATAACACTGGCAAAGAAAAACATTGTGATGGGCAAAAAGGAAACGACTTTTTCTTTCTTAAATACAATTTCAAGTTACTTTTTTGTGGAAGGAATTTACAAGGATGGAAACCGTGTGATGTTTCTTCAACTGCCATTAGGAGAGATGATTGCCTTTTGCTGTAAAAGAATCATTGGGATAACCAAGCAGCATATAAATTTAGTAAATTATTATGGTTCATTGCATAGTCAGCCAGATGTTTAGACTAGATTTGGCATTTTTATCCACCTATCACAGGGGTCCCCAAGCTTGGCAACTTTAAGACTTGTGGACTTCAACTCCCAGAATTCTTTAGCTGGGAGTTGAAGTCCACAAGTCTTAAAGTTGCCAAGTTTGGAGATCTCTGACCTATCAAGTCCTTTCTAAGAACCTGGAATAAGAATATGTTGTTTGATGGTGTTAAAGGAAGAGTCACAGGATGTAAGCTGTTCCAAATAAAACTGCCTTTTGCAACTGGCTGGTGATTTTGTCAGAGATGATGGTGTTCGGCTGGCTTGGGGGCTATTACTGTTGGTGGTTTGCTTTCTTTGGCCACAAATGTTCTACTTTTATTTGCAGGTCTTTATGTTTTGTGACTTTCTCCAGTTCTTTTCTCTTCTGCTGTCTCCAGGTATTGTCATGTGCAGGATCCAGATTTTTTGTCTGTCTTATCAACAATTGCTATATATGAGAGGCAGTGGTGCAGATGTTTATTTGTTTGGATTCAAAGTCCCACAGCACTTTAGTTCTTCGTTTTCTATGGTTTTGTCTATTTTGTGGTCTCACCAGTTCTTGCTTGGAGGGAAAAGGTATTTCTTGCAGGTATTCCAATGCATAATCGTAGCTACTGTATTATGCCATTGTTTTTAGTCTATCTAGTTTGCAGCAGCTAACTAGATAGTCCATTTATTTCTTTGGCTTCTTTGTGGAGAGTGCACTTGCTGTCTTTTGCTGTCTTCTCATTTCTGGCTTTGCAAGGCATGTGTTTTTAAAGCTTGGTTTTGGTGCAACCAGAATTAACCCCTTTGTCTCTTCCTTCAATTTTCCTGCTCTTAGTCATTGCCAGATTTGCTTTGCCTGCTTTTAAAGAAAACTCTGTACTGATCATGTTATACTTTGCCTAGCCGTATCTCTTTTCTGTTTTTCATTTTGTCTTTTTTGTAAGCCAATTTAGTCTCTCCAGGTCTCAGTAAGCTTTCCTGGTATACTAGGAAAACTTACTGAGACCTATAGAGACTTAATTGTTTTTAACTAAATGCTGCTGGACTTCACCTCTCGTACCAGTTGCAATTTGAGAGTTGTTGGTAAACAGCTAAATGATCCATAGTTACCCAGTGCTTGCTTGATTGTTTGTTTATTAAATTTATGTACTCTGAGCTGCTATTGTTGGATCATTCATTATCAGGTAGGTTTTGCCAGATGTTAACAAATCTTCAGTTTCACCTCCTTGTAGTAATGTTGTTAAATTGCTTGGCAACAGGTGGGTGTAGACCAGTCAGATGTGTCAACCAAAAAACATGCAGTTCACCTTCACCGAGTACTGACAAGTTCTTTATCATTCTTGTTCTTTTCCCACTATTTCTGCTGTTACTGCTTTCATTTTTGCTTCTTTTTTATTTTTATTCATCTCCTTTATCTGCATTCTAGTTGTATTTCTTTGGTTGTGTCATAGCTGTGGCCAGAACTGCACTGTTTCTTCTTAATCAGGTGATGACTGGGTCAGGTAGGTATAAACCTAGCTTTATTGTCAAGATCAGCTGTGATGATTAATTTCTCCCTGTTCTCAACTGAAGTCCCTTATGCATCTGGATATAATATACAACGTGTTTGTGTCTGGGTGTTTATTTATTTATCAAACTTATATATCTGCCCATCTAAGCAAGGTAATTCTGAGTGGCACACAACAATAGATAACAAAAATAAAAAATGGTGAATACAAATATAAAAAAAGGCTTTAGTAATAAATATCCTTTTAAAAAAAACCAAAATGTAATCAAAATGGAGGAAGAATAAGAAATAGCCTCTGTAATGACCCAAAGAGTAACACAAACATCACAAAATCCAAAACATAAATAAATGTCCTTTAATGCCTCCAACTTATCCCCACTGTTCAATAATACTCAGTTGGAGATAAAACGTACTCAAGAATAGTCTTCAATAGTCTGAATTTAATGAGCAGATAGAGGTGAAATAAAAAACCAAACAAACCGCAATGATGAAATTACCACAACGTAACAGGAGAAGTATTTACCAAATTCAAGGAGATAACAAGACATAGTCTGTTGGAAGGACGCCAACCAAGATAACTTCAGACCAACATAAAACACACTTTGTTTCCAGCATTCGCCAGTACGCAGGTCCAAACTTTTATTCAGTTATCACAGTTGCAGTCCATGAAGAGGATCAAGGCCCTCTCCTCCTGAGTAGACCACGTGTCTCCCTTATCCTCTCCTCCCTGCGTGCCCTAGGATGGATAAGGGGTGGGCCTGGGTCCTCCTGTGACTGCTCAGACAGCCTCTGCCCTTCCCCAACCTCCCCAACCTCCGGAGCCACATTTCCACTCGGAGTCAATCTCCACCAGGGGCATGACAGCCTCTCAGTAGTGGAACTATCTAGCCAGGACTCTGGTTCATAAGACCCCCAGGTCTGGTCACATAAGCAGGTCTTATGGAATGTCAAAAAGGGAGGGGGCCAATGTCCCAAAGGTGCTTTTTCAAGAGGCAACTGGACTTTCTGGGTTTTTTTTTAAAAAAAAGACATTTCATTTCTCATCAGAGCAGAGCTGAAGAAGCTTCTTGGATGACAAGTGAAATGTCTTCAAAGTAAAACCAGAAAGTCCAGTTGCCTCTTTAAAAAGCAGCTTTGGGACAACCGTGATCTGGATGACTGAGAATCTCCATGGATGGGGCCAATTTAATTTTGGGAGAAAGTATGTTCCGTAAGCCAGCCACCACAGCAGGCACATGTCCTGAGATTCCCCAGATGTAGATCCTTGACCAGTGATCCCTTGCAACATGCTATAAGATCTGATGGATGAGCTTATGTAAATGGGGAAAGGCAGTCCTTTAAATAACCTGGTCCCATGCCATGAATGATGTTTGTTTATTTATATTTCACATTTCTTAATCACCCATCTCCCTCAGAGAGGGGCTCTGGATGGTATACAATTTATGAAGTTAAGCATTAATAACATAATAATTTAAATATTATTATTTTTAAATATAATTAAAATTATAAAATTGCAAAAACCGGAGAGTTCCAAGATGGAGGGGTTGTTGTTGCGTTCGTTGCAAAGTCGTGTCCGACCCATCGTGACCCCATGGACAACATTCCTCTAGGCCTTCCTGTCCTCTACCATTGTCTGGAGTCCATTTAAGCTCATGCCTACTGCTTCAGTGACTCCAGCCAGCCAGCTCGTTCTCTGTTGTCCCCTTCTTATTTTGCCTCAATTGTTCCTAGTATTAGGCTCTTCTCCAGTGAGTGAGTGAGTGAGTGAGTGAGGTTAGTAGTTGTTAAAACAGATGAGAAGGTTCCCATGGGGCCAACCAGCCTGTGTGCCCACGCAAAGCTGCACAGCCAAGTTTTGACCCCTTTGTGGAAGGCTAAGAGATCGGAGGCTTTCCTTACCTCTTGAGGGCAAGATGTTCTGTAGTGCAGGGGCACTGGCAGAAAAGGCCCAGTTCCTAGATCCCACCAGTTGAAATTCTTTGACTGGTGGGGTCTGTAGCATTCCCTGCCTGAACAAGTGATGTGATGGGGTGAAGCTGGTTCACCCTGATGTACTGAGGTGATGTGATGGAGTGAAGCTGGTTCCATAAATAGCCTGGCCCTAAAGTTTATATACACAGATGTACAATTTCATACATATTACATGGATACAGAACGATGCATTGCACACTTTCCCTTCAATTTTACTTTTCGGTGTATTTTTTTTAAAACTGTAAATTGCACTGCAGAATTTTTAAAAAATGAATGTGTATATAATATATTTATTCTAGTTCTTCTATGGGCATGGGAAATATTTTTCCACATCTCAAGTTTAAGATAGCAGATATGTCTTTAAGTAGTTCATTTCCAAGAGAGACTGGATTTTTTTTGGATTAAGATGGCAAAAACCAGCTGTACTTGGATGTATTTCCGAGTAAATTGGAGTAGCACACTCAACCCCAGGCTCTATTATTTAGATAACAAACTTGATTAATCTTTTCAGATACTGTACGTTAAGAATTCTCAAAACTCTGTAGAGAATTGAGAATAGTATTTTTTGCTTGTTAAAGTATTAATGTGGTTTATTGCATTCTAAAATAATTTTCCTGGAAGCTATTTTTTTTTTTTAAATTTCTTCATAGAGCTGACTAGACTGCAAACAATCTGAACTTTAAATGGCATTTTGTTTCCCATTTGCTTCAGAATTTTGTTTTAAAGAAGAGACAACTCGGTCAGAGGGCCTCCTTTACTAACCAATTAACTTCCCCACCCCAGACAGCATTCAGAAATAGCTTTGTGTAGCAGCACAAATAAAATGCATGTATGTTTTTGTCTCTGCTATTCAATAGTGTATTATCTAGTCTTATAATATTCTTATTAATTATATATTTTCAGGTGAAATGGATCCTCCTGTTTTCCTGGAAGATGATTTTTCCCATTTGGATGGGTTAGATGATGATGTATTCCACTCTGACGACTGTGAACTGGTCAGTCAGTCCAGCAAGATGGCTTTTCGTGGCATTTTCACTCAAAGCAAATCTTACAACTGCCTCCTGGGCAGGTTCCAGCTCTTCCCACTTACGCACTGTTGTGGCCCAGGCAGCAGGCATGCCAAACAACAGGACAAGGCAACACAGACCCTCAATGCATCCTCTTCCAGCCAGGATATCATGTTACCTTGTGGAGTCACTGAAGAGCCTCAGAGACTCTTTTATGGTAAGAATAATCAACAGTTACTTGCTTCTTTGTCTGCAGTGAAAAAAAGGCAGTGAACCACAGATTCCCTTTTTTTAAATGGATTGTGCTGTTCTTGAGCAAAGCGGCAATTGCCTCTGCTGCTGCTTCAGATAGTTATCTCAAGGACCTTTTCCCTGGCTCTACCTGAAACAGGTACAGGGAAGTCCTGCTTCATGTTCATTGTATTTTATTTAGAGCAAGACTGGGCAGCCAGCACCTCAGACTTACACATGCTCTCTCATCTTTGGCCACTAACATTAAGCAGCAGTGAAACCCTCTGTTGAATTTTGGTGTCAAGTCACTTAGAAATAGTCTTCATAATATGTAGAACTGGGCTAGTTATCCCCAAAGAGTTAGTGTTATCCAAAAAAGAAGTAGATGATGAATGAAAAATGTATTAATAGTCTGCATCTTAAATGCAGAATTAACAAATGAATTGCCTCACTTGACTTTTCTAGCACTTGTATTCTGCTTCACAGTGTGTTACAGTCCACTCTAAGCAGTTTGCAGAGTCAGCATATTTCCCCCAACAATCTAGATCCTCATTTTACCTGCCTCGGAAGGATGGAAGGCTGAGTGAACCTTGGATCAGTGAGGATGAACTGCTGGCAATCGGCAGTCGGCAGAATTAGCCTGCAATATTGCATTCTATCCACTGCACCACCACAGCTCTAGGATGCGCTATAAACCAATAGTAACACCTCCAATATTAATTTAGAAGAAAAGTAATCTAACGTTATCCTCTCAAATTAATTGGTAATTAACTGCAGTTCAAATCTAATTCATATGAGGGAGTCAGTGTGTTGCTATGGTTTTGAATTGGAGCCTGACATAAAGATCACTAATAAATTCGAGATAGTCACTTCCTCTTAGTCCAACCTTCGTTACAGAGTTGTGAAGGTAAAATGAGTGGCACACCAGCTTTCATTCCCAATAGGAAAGTGGGGTATAGATGCAATAATAATACTAAATCAAATGTCAATTAAAATCATATTAGTTGCCATGGGGATAATATTCCAAATTTGAGTTCAATTGTATTGTTTAAATGATCCAGTTAAGGTGCCAGGAGACTATGTGTTCTAGTCTTGACTTAGGCACAAAGTCAGCTGGTTGACCATGGGCCAGTCACTCTCTTTCAGCCCTAGGAATGAGGCAGTGGCAAACCCACTTCTGAAAATCTGGCTAAGAAACTGAAGGGCCTAATCCAGGCAGTCAATGCTAACTCAAAACAAAACAATAACAAAAAAATATTGTCTAATGTCATGCATACTGTTGATGTCAAGAAAGATATTATACCATATTGTGATATAAACACCTTTTTGTATGATATTTGGCAGGAAATGCTGGATACCGTTTACATGTCCAACCAATCGGTTTCACATTGAATCCACATCTCCAGGAGGAACCTCAGGAAAGTCTGCAGGAATTGCGTACCGAAGTTCAGATTGCACGGAAATTACAGTGCATTGCAGATCAGTTCCACAGGCTTCATCTGCAGAGGGTAGGCAGCTTGAAGAACAAGTAAAGTAGGGGTAGCAGTAAGGCAACAGAATTAATTCATTGGAAGACAGCTTTATGAATATATTTATTAGCCAAGTAGTGTAACTTCTGCACCATCACTGCCAATATGCTTAGAATATGCTTTGTGTTAATATTGATAATATACAGTTTTTTTCAAAACTGGGAACTATTTTTGAAATATATATTTATAATTCTTATTCTTTATTTGATTCTATTGTAATTTGTTTACAGAGGTAGCTCTACCTCACAGAAATACTAATATAATTATTATTTCTGAATGTAAAGCTGGTTTCCTTTGTTCAGTTATGCTGTAGCTGAACCAAATTTTTTTTTACAGGGAGCTACATTATAAAGAAAGAAGTAGATTTGGTTTTGAATGTCTTCTATTAAGTCTATTGAACAAAGTAAAAAAAAACCCAATGAAACTAAGATGAAAAGAATCAAACTTACTCTTTCTAAGTGGTGGGCAGGTTAGTCCTTCTCCTGAGGAGGGTTCTTAAATACACTGTATAGTTTTTATTTTCTTTCTGCTTACCAGTCTACCACTTTGAGCCTTGCCTTCTGCTCCCAAGGACAACTTAGAAACTGCAAATATTTGAGGGATATCTGTTTACCTCAGATTTATCACTTTAGCAGGGGTGTTAGGAGAGAGAGAAAGAACAAGGCCTTTCGACCATTCCCTATGCTGTTAGGGGCTGGTCTTCTGTTTCCTTTAGTCATAGGAAAGTAGAATATTTTCTGCTGACTAAGTCCACCAACTGGATAGCAGAACAGTAGGCAAGGCTTCTCGGAAGCCAAATTTCATGCTTTGACATCTAGTCTCAAATGTGGTTCATCCTTAAATACCATGAATAATCCAATTGTCTCTCGTAATGCCCTGAAGTATCTGTCACTTTGGAGATTTGCTCTTCTTTTGGTGCTGTCTTGTGAAGCAGAGGAAAGAAACTAACATGGTGTGATGGGTAAAGCATGATGCCATGGCAATAGTCCTTGTTCATCAAAAGCTTTCAGTGTAACAATAACAGTACAAAGCATCGGTGTAATTCTCCCAGGTACCACAAGTAGCCTGTATTATAATTGTTACAGTAAAGTGAGTTAGTACCAAGGCCCTGCATGTATCAGAAATGTTTTAAAACAAGTGCTTTAAAACTTGCATACTTAGCACTTTTCTGGTCTAAATTAAAGCAGCCAGAGTTTTTCCAGACTTTCTTGTAATTGTGAAAAAAAAATGTTCCTACTACAGTATATGCAACCCATTCATTAACATGCCACAGCTGTCTCACAAGGAAAGCTGAAAAAAGGCAGGCTGCTTAAGTGAAGAGCAGGGAGATGCTGCACTTATGCACATGGATGATTCAAACAAAGCACTTCTCATTTTTAAAGCCAGCAAACCCTGATTCTCCTCAGATTGCAAATAGGTGTAAGTATCTAAGACTGATAGAAGGGCTTGCCTAAAGCCTTTTAATGGACATGTTCACATAACATAGTAACCCTGAAAATAAGTTAGATCAATAATCAGGTTTGCATAATATACAGAACCATAAATTAACTGAAAAGTTTAGGTTTGTCAAACATTCCAAGCCGCATAAAATAAGATCTAAACCAACCCCCGATGAACCTTAAGCAAGCTTAGCATGTTGTGTAAATACATCTGCTAGATTTTTATTTTTATTTATTTTTTAATAAACTTTATTAGTCTTTTAAAAACAAAAAGATAATCATTACTTTAACAGTTCTGTGACATCAATCTCAAACAATTCTATCTTTTGTGCATATTTACAAATATATATAATTTGTGCAAATATATACAGTTAATCTATCAATTGCTGATCTTAAATTCCTTCATTTTCCATCTGTCTTAATTCAATCCAATTATACCATTTTCTCAGATTTTGTAATATTCAGACACATCTTTCCCTTGTAACATTAAGATCAGTTTGTCCATTTCAGCACGTCATAATTTTTTGAATGATCAATTCATCTGGGGGAATACAGCTGTGCTTCCAGCATTGAGCGTAAGCTATTCTGGTAGCCGTTAAAATATGTAATATAATATATCTTATGTTTTATCTTGTAGCATTTTCATTCTTATTCTAAGATTTTTCCCTAGCCATATAAATTTTGCCGCAATTTTATTCATCTCATTGAAAAAAAAATTCTCTAATTTAATGGGGATCATTTGAAATAGATATAAAAATTTGGGCAGGATAATCATTTTGATTGCCGCTATTCTTCCTAATAGTAGTTAGTTGTAATTCTAAATCTAAAGTTTTTTGTTTAAGTTTAGTATAATTATTCTCTTTTATTGTTATACAGTGTGTGGTCAACGAAATACATAAATATTTAATTTTCTTTGTTATTTGCAGTCCCATTGCTCTTCCCAATTCTATTTTCTGTGATTCCGTCAGATTTTTAGTTAAAAGTTTAGTTTTTTGTCTTATTAATTTTGAGGTCGGATATTTCCCCATATCTTTCCAATTCTCTAATTATCTCCTTCCCTGTCTCTATGGGGTCCTCTATGATAAATACCAGATCATCCGCAAAGGCTTGCAATTTATATTCTTCATTTTTGACTTTAGTTCCTTTTATCCCTGGATTCTGTTTAAAGTCATCTTAGGAGACTCTCTAGCGACATGATAGAAAACAAAGGTGACAGAGGACAACCTTGCCTTACTTCTTTTCTTATTTTAAAACTCTGGGTATTTTCACCATTTAATATGATGTTCACATCTGCTAGATTTTTAATTGACCTTCTTGAGTCATATTGTATGAGCATGGCCACTGAGTTTCTAGCAAAGATGAGATACTAAATTTCAGATGGGAAGTCCTGCTACGCTAATTCTCCATTGTCCGTCTGAGGTATCTTTTGGCATCTTCACAAAAAAGATCTTGGCATCAACCCATCTTCAAACATGTATTTTGTTAGACTTTTTGATTAAAGTTCTCTGCAAGGGAAGAATTGCAGAACTGAGAAAAGTCCTTAGAAAGCCCACCACAAGCTTTTCTACCTATTTTATAAAATATCCTATACCAGATCAATCAGCTGCAAAGTTCTGAGCAGTTGTCTTTTCCTCCGGTTCTTTCAATAGGAAGTGATGTTATCGTTGGACACTGGGTGCTTTTTTCTTCCCTCCCCTCTTTTTCTCTATTTACCTCCACCAATCTCTACTTCTCACGACTACTTTGTAAGGTACCCTTGTGGATTGTCCTACTTTGTGTGAAACTCTCCCAAGCAGATCTCTCAGAATGCTTTACAGGAGAAGAGGAATCATCCAAGTTGGTTTATTTTAACCTACCTAGATTGATTTCAAGTTGGGCCACTTAAATTCCTTATGAGAAGAATTGCACTCAGGAGCTTATCATTGCTGCGGCTTCTGTTTCTCTTTGAGAGACAAGTGCATGTTGTGTCACAATGCCAGAGGTTTGGTTAAGGGGCCAATGAGATCCATAATGAAGGCTACCATATTTGTAAAGGAAACTTGTGTTTTTATGGGAAGAATGTACTTGTGGGAGATAAGAAATTCCTTGGAGCTGTTTTAATGGATATAAATCAAGCAGAGAAGTTTCACTGCCTGATTGTGGGTGTTTCCAACTGAACAGGAGTGGTAGCCTGCAACCACTTCAGGAAGCTGTTGTGGACCTGGGTCATGTGGGGGATGGAACTAGGCAACGGCTGCAGAGGGCTAGAGCTTTAAGTTACAGGCATTGCTATTTCCTAAAGGAACTCTGAGGCAGCTGCCAAGTTCTCGCAAATGCAGAATCCGCTCAGGGAGGGAAGGATGTCTGTATACATTCACTGTGGCTAGATTTCAATGCAGTGCCAGATGTTCAGATTGCTCCATTGCTTTTCCTACAATCTCGAGCTTCATTTGACTTCGTCCCTTCTTTCTCCCAGACCTCTGCCCGCAGTTTTTGGGATATAGCTGTACTTCTGTGAAGTTTGTTTGGGGACTGGCAGGGAGAGAAATGGTTCTAGACAAAAGAATAGTATCTCTGATTTTACACTCATCAAAAAAGAACAATTTGGCCAGTGTGGAAAAGAAGAAAGATTTATACTAGAACAAAACCAATTCCTCAAGTGCTGGAGTGGCATTCTAACTTCTTGATTTTGGTAAATGTAGGAACTCCATTTGTTTGATAGGCGAGAGAAGAATTAATTACCTACCTCTCTCCTCAAATCCTTCTGGCATTGTTTTTTCCCATCCTAGATAGCATTCCATCAGCATCTGTCCCTAATGTCAGTTCTGGGGTAGCTAACTTTGTTTAGAATGGCAAAGGTTAACAGGGCTTTGTTTTTCCTGTCAAGAGTCCTGAAGGGAAGCTGTAGAACTGGTTGTAACACGACCCGTTCCATCTGGGGAGTGCAGCTATCCAATGTCTTTGTCTGGGAAATGTGTCCAAAAATGCCCCAGAGGGAAAAAAAAAGCTGTAACCAAAAAAAAAAAAAAGCAAGAAATGTGGGTCTTCCCCTCCCTTTTCTTCAGGCAAGATGTGTGCGTTGCTGTGGCACCAAGAGCCAGTGAGGAACTACTGCAGAGCAGGAATAGTGTAGAAGCATCATGTGTCATCCAAGCATGTGGGAGAGTTAGTAAACAAAAGCCTCCCCTCTTTACTATGAGTGGAGGCAGTCGAGAGAGGAGGGGCTCTTCCTTTTTCAGCTGAAATAATGGAGTGGCGTAAAGGAGGAGAAACTCTGTGCAAGCTCACAGTCCTTTCTCTCTTTTTCTCTCATATTTGTTTATGCACAACTTGTTCATGCACATACTTCTCCTTCCTTACAGAAGGTAGGAAAGAAATACTTGATCTGTTACCACTCAATCATCCTTCTTCACTCAACCAGAGTTTTCAGATTGGTGGGACTTCAGTTCCCTGGGTTCTCAATAATTCCCAGGGAAAAGAATCCTAAAAGGTCTGGAGGATATCCATTTGGCAAGGTCTGGATTAAAGGATTCCACATACATATGGAAGCAGGGAATCTATACTGAAGGACACTGCAACACTTATTACCAAGTTTCTGCTGATGGTTTATATTCCTTTTGGCCATTTTCTTCGCATCCTGTTGATAAAGACAGTGGTGTGTTGTCCAGTACTTTTCTGGAAGATTATTTTGTGACCAGAACTGTAACTTGTTTATTGTGTTACCTCGAAGAGGTATGGTTGCAATCAGACTGCACTATTGTGTAAAAAGGAAAGAACATTGGCTTAGGACGATGGTCTTTCCTATGTAAATGAAAATAAGAATGAGTATTCCCTGAGGGGGGAAACATGATAAAATTTAAATGATCTAATGCCTTCATTAAGGATTACAGCCCTAATTAAAATGGATCCCGGAAAATGATACACTTTTGGAAGATAGAAGAAATAGCTGAAAAAAGAGATGACTTTGTTATGGTAGAAGAATTATTAAAATGATCAGATGACCATCCATTGAGCATGAATGGGTAAAAACCTTTTCCACCTGGTGCCCCGAAGAAGCCCTACATAGCTGAGATAAAGATTCTTTCACTATAACATGCAGAGCTAAAATTTATTGATATTCCTTCTTATTTCAGAGCCATGGCCCTTCGATAGGAAGAATCATACTTGAATTAAGGGTAGACTTGAATTTGGATTTCCTTGGTCCTTGATCAGGATCATAATCCCTCCACCAGCTTCAATAACAAGTACTTGGAGTTTATCTGATTCCTTTTTCTAAGTTTACATTTCCATGAAACTATGTTTACAGGCAATGTTAAGCCTGAGTTTATCTGTATGAGTCTCTGAGTCAAATCAAGCCTTGAGATCATGTTTGTTTCTTCTTCTCTAACTGGATTGAAAAAAATACTAATTATGATTCATATAGCTCCCTGGACTTCTGGCCTATATTTGAATTTGGAATTAATATTTAACGCAGACTCCCAATAAAACATTTGATTTGTATTTCTCTTCCCTATTGGGGTAGGGGGAGAAAGGAAGTTGATTTACTTAATAATTTCCTGTGGTTTGCAGGTATTCCAGTATAGATAACAGATATGTTGATTATGTGTCATCAAAGTCAATATTGATTCTTGGTGACCATATGGATAGATTTCTTCCATGACCGTGTGGTCTTTCAGATCTTATAACATTCTACCCATCACGACTATAACTGAGTCAATTCATCATGGTACTGGTTATTCTCTGTTTCTTCTACCTTGTCTAGCAGTTTAGCCTTCTTCACATAATGTACCTAAGGTAGGATAATTTGTGTCTGATCATTTGTGCCTCAAGTGAAAACTATAGGTTGATTTGTTCAATGACCCGTTTGTTAATGTCATGCCCCTGGTGGAGACTGACTCCGAGGGAGAAGAGGAACAGCTGACAGGGAGTGGAAGTGTGGCTCCGGAGGTTGTGGAGGAGGTTGGGGAACGGCAGAGGCCAGCTGAGCAGTCAGAGGAGGACCCAGGCCCATCCCCTATCCATCCTAGGGCATGCAGGGAGGAGAGGATAAGGGAGAGACAAGGTCTACTCGGGAGGAGAGATCCTCTTCATGGGCTGCATGAATAACAACTGAATAAGAGTATGGACCCATGTACTGGCGAACGTTGGAAACAAAGCATGTAAATATCTCTAGTTTATAGTTCCTCTCTGAGTTTGGTGTCCTTCCCAGTGTGTGTTATCTGTAGACATCCTCCAGCCTTTATCTTGCCTGGTTTGCGTTGCTTTTTTCCTTCTTCGTGTAACTGTGTGGTCAAAGATATTTGGAGCTTGGAAGCAAAGTGAAGGAATAAAAGGGGCTTCACCTGTTTTCTGTGACTGTGCTTGTTTTGTATCCCACCCTGGGTCATCACAGTTAATTCCTTGGCTGTCCACCATATTCCCAAGAGTCTTCTCAACACCAAAGTTCAAAAGCATCAATACTCTTTCTATCTTGTTCTCTTAAATTCCATAGATCTCTTAAGAGATTCCATAGATCTCTTGTTCTCTTAAATTCTCTCATTTCCATAGATAAAAGAAAATACCATAATGTGCACTGTTCGGATCTTTGTAGGTGAGACAACTCACAGCACCTGAATAACTTTTCCAACAGCCAGTGGTTTAATTTTTAGTTTTAGGTAACAACAGACATAAACCTCCCATTTGAAGATAGAAGTACACAGGATCAAATACTGGAAAATATTTTAAATGATCTCTACTTGCACTTTGGGTGTACAGTAAGGGCTATATTAAGGTCTATGACACAATAATACTCCCATCTGTAGTAGGTCTGAGCTTGGCTCACCTATTTTTTAACTTACACACTGAAACTTCTTTTAGTCATTTGGAGATGGACAGACTTCACTCTCCCACTCAACCAACTGCAGGAAGAGACAGGGTTGAGATTCAACTGGTGTTACTACCGGTTCAATGACTACGTTTTTTTTTTTTACTTTTTTCACTTTTTTCACTGATGTTGTCATTTTGAACAGTCACTAACGGATTATTGTAAGTCAAGGACTACCTGTATTCACAAGATTTAGGAGCATAGTAGCTGCTTTTATTGTACCCATTCAAAGTAAGGCCTGCTAAATTCATCACTTCAGACTTAATCCCAAGTAACAATGCATTGCCCTGCAGCCCGTGACTACAATTCTAGCAAACCAAATCATGGTTAATTAGTTTGTTCGTGTTTTAGAAAAAAGCAGAAGCAAACAAGTTTTCTCCTTGGCTTTCTTGGTGGCTCCCAGGGTTTTACTTAATAGACTGGGAGTCTGTAAAAAAAATGGAGGCAGTTTATTTTTGCAGTGTGAGAGTGGCATAACTGTCAATAAAATCCAGGAGGCCTGACTCCAGTCTCCAGCCCTGGCCCCTAGATCTGGCTGAGATAATGCTTCAGGGCTTCTGGGAGGTTTCTGTAGAAAATGAGCTATAATTGAGAGCTGTATATATTGACCAATAAAAGTTTACAGCCGTGAGGCAAGGAGAAAAATATAAACTGTTACATTCTTCTTGGCTTCCATAGCAGTAGGAGAGGCAAATAAGAGAGACTCCTTTGAAGGTGGAATTGTCAATACAGTCCTGTGCCACTAACAGAATCAAAAGTTTTATTCTTCTGTCTCACCCCCCAACACCTGCCTCTCTTGCAGGGCTTGAGTTTTGTTTTTTTTTCCCCTCTTGGCAACACGTTTCTTTTCTCCCACACAATCCCTTTTTTAAAAGTTGCCTTTACTAATTCTGATTAGTTTGTGTGATGCAGCACGGAATTGGGAATTGAGAAAGGACTTTGCCTCGGAGCAAGTCACAATCATTAAAAATTGTCTCATCTGGGACTGCTGGCAAGTTTTTTTGTTTTAATTAGGCGCAGGGAAAAAATGATTCAGGGCATTCTTTTATGTACAACTGTGCATTAGAAAGGTAGGAGCTTAGCAGATATTTCTCTGCGGCCAGCACTGTTTAAATCATTTTCTAGATTTAGTAACTGAGTCATCATAACTGCTGACAAAGAGCCTGAATTAATGGAGGCTTCATTATTACACCTGACTGCTGGCCTTTGTCTGTTTCTATCTAGCAGGCACCTTTCCAAAGATTATCTCAGCATTATCTCAATCTTAATACTAATTATTTATATTTTTAATTTGGGGGGGGGGCTTTGATTTTGTTAGCTATCTCATTCTGAAGTGTTGGGCTCCATATCTCTCCTCACATTAAGAATGCATCGAGAAAGACAGATTTTTAAAAAAAAACTTGTTGAAAGATTACGAGCAGAAGGATACTTTTGCTCATGCTTTAAACAAAATATTTGCGAATAAAGTATCTGTTTCTCTAACAGTTTGGTCCTTGCAGGGAAAACAAAAAAACAACTTCTAACACAATGGAAAATTGTGGCAATAGCAAATTTGATTATTATAAAATATTATAAAACAAAGAGTGAACTGTGGTAAAAATGTGCAAAGGAGAGGCAACTGTGGAGGGAATGCAGAGAGTGAGTGTATCTCATTAGTTTGTGGCAATGGAGCTGACACTAGTCCTTCATACTTTGTTGCTTCTTCTTGAAGCAGATCCTATATTTCAGTACCATGATGATGTGTAAAGTGTGGATTTGTTTATAGATCTGCCAATGAAAATATTTGCGAAAGTGCCTTTTCCTGGTATTGACTCCCCATCCTGTAAAGATCATGATCCCTGCCTTTAAAATTATTTCCTGTTTCTTGTCAACAACATGGACTCATGCTTTGATTCCTGTTAGGGCTTTATCTTTTCTCCTCCCAGAATCTCATGTTTGCATCCAACTTCAGCTGTTCTTTGTCTTCCTAGCACCTGCTCTGGACCATTGAAGGGTCTGCAGCAGCCATTCATAACTTGGCGGCCTCCAGATATGTTGGGAGTAGCGCTCCCATTTGTCTCCAACAGTTGCCCATGCCAGAAAGGACACCAGGTTAAGGAAAAGCTGTCTGGTGGGGGTTTTTTTCTGTTCCATTTTTGTTTGATCTACTTATGCTTCACCTCCATCTTTTCTCCACATTCCCATTTCAGTAGCTGCTGACTTCTTCTCACTCTTACTTCATCTCTGGCATTTGCTTCTAGAGTTAATGTCAACAAAAGAGAATTGTGTTTGAGCCAAATCCAAATTGGATTAGAATAATTCCACTATCAAGCATCTTATTCTTGTTCAATGTTGTGCTGTCTTTATCTCGCAGTATCATTGTGTAGTAAGGGTTGGAAGGCATCTGAAATATCATCTAATCCAACCTTTTGTCTGGTTGCTGCAGCGTCCCTGATGGATAGTCATCCAGTCTGTTTACCATCAAAAGAAGGACCTTTTGTATCAGTTTTTGTCTGTTGACCAACTAGTAGAGCAGCTGTATTAACCTCAAACTCTTCTTGCCTAAGGCAATGTTTCTCAGCTTAGGCTTTTGCTGGGAAATTCTGGGAATTGAAGCTACCAAGGTTGAGAAACACTGGTCTAAGGCATTTGTACAAAATGGTGATTGATCCCTGAATGTTTTTTTCTAATTGACTATTTTAATTAAAAATTGGAAAATTCCTCCAAGAGTGACAACTATATCTATCTCAAAAGACAATGATCTGGAATTTAAAATAGTCCCCCACACAGTATAGGTACTCCTTGACTTACAACAGTTCACTTTGTTGACCATTCAAGTTATAATGGCACTGAAAAAAATGACTTCTGACCATTTTTCACACTTAACAACCGCTGCAGTATTCCTCGGGTCACATGGTCAAAATTCAGACGATTGGCAACCAGTTCGTATTTACGATGGCTGCAAGGTCAAGGTGATCAGCTTTTGTTGGCAAGCAAAATCGATGGGGAATCCAGATTCACTTAATGACTGTGTTACTAACTTAATAACTGCAATGATTTGCTTAACAACTGTGGCAAGAAAAGTCATAAAATGGGGCAAAACTAAATTAACAAATGTTTCACTTAGCAACAAAAATTTTAGGCTCAATTGTGGTTGTAACTCAATGACCACTTCTATTAATTCAGTATTGATATCGGATTCATAACTATTGATTAACATGAATTCTGTTTATAGTAAAAAATCTTATTTGATCCCCACATTCTTGCCATAGAAAAAAACAAAAACCCTGTTATGTACATACATATTATCCTCCTTTCAACAGAAATAGTTAAGGCTGAGGAAACAATGGCAGGATGGAGATAAGGGGAGGGAGGGGAAGGGGCAGTGCACTGGGGAGAAAAGAGGAGGAATTAAAAGAAAGTAGGGGAAGTAGCTGAACAGGGAAGAATAAGTGTTAATATTGCTTGAGTTGGATAGTAAGGATTGTAATGTTCAGAATTTTAGGGAGAAAATATGAAAGAATTTGCAAAAAATCAAAAGGACACACCCCATTTTGATTTTAAGAAAAAAGATCCCCTTCATCTCTCGTGCTTTACTGAGGAAGAAGCAAGATTTTACAGTTTTAAGTAAAGATTTTTAAAAACTTATTTAAAACAAGGGTATAACTACTTTCATAAGGTAGGATAATTATCAATGCAAATTAAAAACAAAACAAAACATGAATGCTTAAAATGACAGACTAAATTAGTATATGGAAAATAGAAGTGAAATAGATAAAAAGCAACTAGATGGAAAGAGATTATGTGAATATATTTGCATTTTTGCAGAACATGACTTTTCTGCTTCAAAGTCATATGTGATTAGAGAAAAAGTGTTATGAAAGGAGAAGTTCTCAATGTTTGAGGACCTGCAAAATTGTCATGGGTGGCATCACTACATGACCAGAATCAAGATCTGCCTAGTTAAAAAGGGCATTGGGGTATGCTAGAAACTGCATCAGTTTGAGTTTGACTCTGAACTTCAGCATTTGTAGCAAGACAGAGAAAACTGATGATGCTCAGAGTTGTATTCCAACCCCAGCTTGAAACACTAAGGCTAAAATATCTTAGATATCCAAACCAGACATGCCTGAAACATACATACAGATATTTAGTTCCTTAAACTTATTAAGTAGTGATCAACTTATTTTCTTTTTTCCCCCCCATTTTTAAAAACACAATTTTTTTAACTGGCTGGATGTGCTTACAATAAGCATATCACAAACTTCCAGATGTTCTCTTCCCATCTGTTCCATCCAGTCATGGTCGCTGAACCAGAGAGGAATTATGCAAGGCAGGGGTGAGGAAAGAGGGGAGAGGCCGAAGAAGTATGGAGCTTTCCTTCCACATACTTGATGTTAAAATAACAATATGATAAATCAATAAATTAGGAAGATAGGAGAGTTCCTCTAAGTGTTCCAGAAGATGGCTGTGAATGCTGAGCTTGTAGGGAGCCAAAGAAGAATTGCCAGAGGGTGAATATGCTTTTGATAGAAGAAAGCCATTGCCTATCCTGCTTGAGATTCCCAGGGCTGATGGTCATAAAGTCTTCCCTCTGGTATTTTGTGGCATTCCCTGAGCCAATAAAATATAGTTACTTTCTTACTGTCCCCCTTTTCATGTCCTTATTCTGAGAATAAGAGTGGATTCTCCTGTATCAGAGAGTCCTGTACACACACATTCCACAATTTAAGCCAGAGTTTCCCAAGCTTGACAACTTTAAGACCTAGAAGTCTGGGAGTTGAAGCCTCGTGTCTAAAAGGTACAAAAGTTGGGAAACCCTGATATAAACCATTCAGGAAAAAAAAAATAACTCCAATATCTTCTAGTTGTAGTTTAACTTGAAATGCTATGGCTTGCAATAATAGCACTGAGTTCTTGTACTTCCTTTTTCTGTTTTTGCAAATGGAAAAGGGAACTAAACGAACTATTTAAGCTTACACAAGTTGAGATGCCTGGGAAAATGTGGCCAGGGGGGCGGGAAGAGGAGGGACACAGCAGTTGTCTCTTCCAAAGCAAAGTCAACTGGGTCTTGTTATCACACTCTCTTGCTATCAAGTGTGATGGTGAACTGCAGCAAGTACCAGGAGTCCTTTCCATTAAATATTTCTTCAAACAGCTCAGAGAGTCTCCATTGTATAGATTCTGCACAAACATCTCTTTTGGCTAATGAACCTAATTTTTTAGCTAATTTCCCCACCTCTGGTTCTTCCTGATTCACACTACATTGTCTTGGAATGGTTAAGTGGCATTCTTCCAAAAATAATTATCAGATATCAAATAAAGGACCACATTAAAATTTTTGTGTAACACTTGAATTTTCAGCCTCTTAAAAGAAGTTCTCACTTTTCCCTCCATGTTGGCTTTTGAAGATTAAAAACTGAAGATCTCTTAGCATAATGGCCAGTTTTCATCTGTGCTACTAAATCAATATTCTTGTCTGTACATGTTTTAACAGCAAAAATGGAGAATTACAAGGTTAACCTAATCATTTTTCAGATACTTAAAAGCCACTGTGGGGACTTTTGCTTCCCTTTATTCCACCCATTGGTTACCAGATTCTTTTGCCATCTGGAATATATTCATCCATCTGTTACTCTGGGGAATGTGAGTGATTTCTTTGCTTTACCTAACATTTAATCTGGTCTGTAGCAGCAGAGTATGCCTACTTCATGTACCTGACAGGCAGACAAAATTACTTTTCAAATTACGCAGCTGTGAGTGTAACATTTTGTGTCATATAGCATACTTCTTTGCATTCTGTTGTTGGAGTGCTCTTGATTTCCTGCTCTGTCACTGAGAGTTTCATTTTGTGCCATTGCAATTAATACTACAGGATGAGGCCTGACTCTGGGGTCCTTTAGAAACTTGGCTACCAGTTTTCAGGTTAAAAAATAGTGTGATTTGTGAAAAGCAAAAAGGAGCCAAATATATTTGTGATATCCACTCAAGCGATACAAACTCATCTTTTTGAAATATATAATTTATCACACCAGATGTCTAAGCTGGCATTAAACTGATGGAATTAAACTATTTTAGATTTCTATAAATAGAAAGAGTCGCTTTTCAGAGTGAGACGGGTAGCATATAAATTAAATCAATAAATAAAATATTTAAACAACAACCTAGTAGGTGTTTCATACAGAATTACCATTCATTCTGAACATCTTAAATAAAAAAAAGTGGTCAATATCCTTGCAGATGGTTGCACTATCATCAGTATGCTGATGATACCTGTTATACATCTCTACCCAGGTAATGCTGTCCAGGTGTTGGCTCAAATGCCTGGAGGCATTTGGATGAGGATGAATTGGCTTCAACTTCACCTAGAAGGACAGAGTGGCTCTGATTTTTTAATCCTTTTGGTTCCGGTGAAGTATCATCTTTGACTCTTGCTGGTGCACGATTTGGATATGTTCCTGGACTTGGGATCTTTCTCAAGGAGCACCTGGCAGCTATGGCTCAGGGGGTCTTTGCACAGCTTCATCTTATGTCCCAATTGCGCCCATTCCTAGACAGGGAGGATTTACTTACGGTTACTCATACTTTGATCCCTTCCTGGCTAGATTACTACAGCACACTCTACCTGGGGATGCACTTAAAAGACCACACAAATTAGAACTGGTGCAAAATGTGGTGACCCACATAGATCTCGGTGCTCCACAATTAACCCACGTTACCCTATTGCTGAGGAAAACTGCTCTGTCTTCCATTTTCTTTATTGATGTTATTCAAGGTGCTGGTTACCATCTTTAAAGACCTAAATGGCCCAGGGTCAGATTATCTGCGAGACCGCTTCTCCTTGGCAGCACCTGCCCATTCCACGAGGTGTGAGAGGGTGGATGTTCTCAGATCCCTTCCCTCAAATGTTGCCATCTGGTGGGCAGTATGCTAGGCAGTATGCTTTCTCAGTAACTCTTCTGACCCAAACCTTGTTCCAGGGAAACAAACACGAAACTGAGGTAACAGCAAAATCTTTTAATGATTTTTTACAAATTCTGTTCCTTCATGGTTAAAAGGCTGTTTCAAACGAATTGTCTCTGATAAGAATGAGCCTTGCCAAGGTTGTGCAAGGCTGCCAAGAATGTTAGATAAAGTTACTAAGAAATATTTCAAACACAAAGAGTCTCCAAACACCAACCAAGATATTCCTAATGTGCACCAGGCTTGAGTGCCAAACTTCTTTGCCTTCTGCAAAGAACTGCGGTTTCTCAGCTGGCTTTTATCTTTTCAGGGAGGGGCCATTACCTTGCAGCCTTACTCCCGAGTCGCTCCGTGCTGCTGCAGCTGCTCTTTCCTTCAAGCAGCCCTGTGCACACATGCACTGGGCAGAGGCTCCTCGGGGGTCTCTTCTTCACTGCTGCCAGCCTCCACAATCTCCAAAGGAAGCATTCCAGTCCCTGATGGTCCTGGTCCCATCCCTGCATCACACGCAGGCCCCTCATATGAGTCTGCTGCCAGTGAACCACAACAGTAACTATCTCTGTCTTTTAAATACCCCACGGAGGTCCGGCAGGCTCCTAGCCTTCCAAAAGCCGGGAGAGCCTGGTTTTCTCACAAGTATGAATTTCGAGTCCAGAAAGTTTGTTGTTTGTTTGTGGGTTTGTGGGAATGTATGGAAGTTGGGAGTACAGGTAGATTTCACTTACTGCTTTGTTTCAATACCCTTTGTTTCAATAACCATTTGAAGACAATGCTGAAAAAATGCTTTTACAACTCATGACCTCACTGACGAGCTTAGCAGCGTTCCTCAATCACATGATCGTCATTATATAGTCCATACTCAATGTACTGTGCTTGCCCTGTTGCTTTGCTCTTCTCAACTGCCTTGCTGAGCAGAGAGATTGGAGAGGAAAAGATTAAAGAGAATAAGCAGGCACACAGTGAGGAATACACCAGGCTGTGTGAGTACCAAGCTTGGACTGTGGATACCAACACATTGTTCTCAAGGAATTTTCCTCATTGTGTGCTTTCTTACTCTCTTGTAACCCCTTTTGCTCCAGTGAATGTAAATGCAAACATGAATTCCCTTCTTGCTAATTATCCCAGCACCCAGCACTGGAGTGAGCGCCCCAAAGGATGGGGGAGTGGGGAAAAGAAAAGCCCTGTCATGTGATTTCCCACTTAGCAGCCACTTAGCTGGAGCCCAGTGGTTCAAGTGGTTGGAGCCCTGGGCAGGAGGTTAGCAAGTCCGTGTTTGAGACCTGAGAGCTGCCATGAGGAAAGGTTGAGCTCTTGCCCTTCATCCCGGCTCTTGCCGAGGACATGAAGGGAACCCCCAACTGGATGTCCCCAATTGATTAGTCAACTGGCTAATCCTTTCAATCTGGATGCACCTTGGTGCTTCTGACTTAAGTGCAAAGCAACTCAGCTTGATGAAAGAACATCTGGTCCCAATTATGGTCACTAAAGTGAGGGATACCTGTATTGATTTTTACTTCTGTATGGTTTTGTGAGCTGTCAGAGTTATGTTGATGGTATCAGTTGCTATTAGTTTTGTTCCAGTTTTGTTCACCACGTTATAAAAAAGATGTTGAGACTCTAGAAAAAGTACAGAGAAGAGCAACCAGGATGAT
>BHFT01016237.1:0-71620 GCA_004320025.1 Laticauda laticaudata
TCATTCTCCTAATGGGGAATTACCTCAACATGGACCAAACTTTTTCCCCACTCCCTGAATTATTCAAATAAAAGAAACTTTTGGGTTGATACACCAATTCTAGCTACTAACAAAAAGATCTGGCTACCTGAGCCACATGGCACAGTGATTAGAGTGCAGTACTGCAAGCAACTTCTGCTGACTGCCAGCTGACTGCAATTTGGCAGTTTGAATCTCACCAGGCTCCGGGTTGACTCATCCTTCCATCTTTCTGAGGTCGGTAAAATGAGGATCCAGACTGTTGGGGGCAATAGGCTGACTTTGTAAACTGCTGAGAGAGGGCTATAAAGCATTGCAAAGCGGTACATAGTGCTATTGTTATTGCTACAGAGATTGAGGCTGCCATGACAGAATATTGCAAGGTGATTTATATGGGGCTGCCTTTAAAAACTCTCTGAAAATTGCAATTTGTCCAGTGGACTGGCAAATGGACTGGGCTTCTGGCATTGGGAGAAACAAAACATTTGTGGGTTGCTGCACTAGTTGCCACATGATTTCTGGGTATAATTTTAGTTGCTGGTTTTGATCTATAAAGCCACGGGTATTTACAGGTCTGCCTTCACTATCAATTAGACCAATTACAATGGTGCTTTCCCAACATGGCAATTTGGAAGATGTTTGGACTTGAGTTTCCGGAAGCATTGATCTGTCAACTTCTGTGCTCTCTCCCTTGTCCCATCTCTTGGCACTCAGCTTTCCTGATTCCGTTATTTTTTCTATTTTCGTAGCCTGCCCTTTATTATTGTTACAAACTCAAGGCAGCAAACACAAAAATACTCTTTTTTTTTTCCATGGCCAGCTCGACAGCACTCGTGTCGGGGGCATCTGTGGTGCCAAGTGCTAAGGCAGGACTTCCCTTGAGATTTTTCTCACTCTCATAATTTTTCCTTCCTTCCTTCCTTCCCTCCTCCCCTTTTTCCTTTCCTTTCCTCTCCTTCCTATCTTCCTTTTCCCCCTTCACTCATTCTTTCTTCTTCCTTCACCTCTTATTTTCCCTTCCTTGCTCTCTTCCTATCTTCGCTTCTTTGTCCTCCCTCTTTCCCTCTCTCCTTTCCTGTCCTTGCATGGTCAAATGCAAAAGGGGGAAACATTTATCTCTTTTGTTTTTAGTTCGTTATGCTAGCCCTCTGCCATAAGCTGGCAGAGGGCCGCAGGAGGCTGTCACCACTCCTGAGCTACGTTTTTGCTGGTAGGGGCACTGCGGGCTGGTCCTTTGCTGCTGCCCATGGACCAGATCTAAGCACCCCGAGGGCCAGCTCCGACCTGCAGGCCTTGAGTTTGACACCCCTGTTCTAGAAAGTCCAGTTGCCTCTTAAAAAGGCATCTTTAGGACAATCATGACCTGGATGACGGAGAATCTCCATTGACGTTCCATGAGGTGATTTGGGCTGAGACAGAATGACTGGCCCAAAGTCGCCCAGTTGTCCAGGTGATGTTCAGCAGGTTCTGACCAGTTCTGGAGAACCAGTCGTGGAAATTTTGAGTAGTTTCGAGAACCGACATATATCACCTCTGACTGGCCCCGCCCCCATCTATTCTCTGCCTCCTGAGTCCCAGCTGATTGGCTGGGTCTTCCTTTGTTGCCCTGCACAGGAGAACAGAGCTGGAAAGCAGGTTAGTGGGGTGGGGAGGAAATGGGGATTTTGCAGTATCCTTCCCCTGGAGTGGAGTGGGAATGGAGATTTTACAGTATTCTTCCCCGGCCATGCCCACCAAGCCCACAGAACCGGTAGTAAAAAAATTGAATCCCACCACTGTCCTGAACTCATAATGAGAAGCTATGATGAAAGAGTGGGATTACTGGAATTAGGTAAACTCTTACTAGCAAAATGAGAGAGTCAACGAACAGAAGACCGCAATAACTGTTATTTAAAATCATATTTAATTGCACATATTCTTTGTATAAAACAATTTCTTTTCATTTTTATACATACGAGAAAAAGGTACGTACAGAAAATGCCTGCAATGGCATCCTTGCATAAGATCTAAATTGATCCGAAGAGCAGAGTGTCCTTTGCATCTTGCCATAATATTGTTTTTATGATTTTTTTTTTTTTAATGGCAAGAGATACCCTGGAAAGAAAAAAAAGAGGAAAACCAATGCAGAAGACTGCAGAAAGATAAAAGTGAGGGAAACAAAGCAAAAATAGAGGTGACAGGAAGTTGGTGTGAATTAATCTGGTTTGTAAATCATAAACTCAGGCCAAACGTTGGCATTGCAATATTAGAAATGGAGTTTATTCACAAAGGCACTTAGGAAATAAGATGGCCAACATTCAGCATACAGAAAACCATTTGTCATTTGGTGCTTGGCCAGTGCAATATTGAACAATTCCACCAGTAAGACTTTCAGAAATGGAATTGGCTCAACAGGAAACAAAACAAAAAACAATTTGATCTGAAATATAAGATGGCAGGTTGGAATAATTACCAGTTTCAGAAAAGTCTTTGGCCAGAGAAGGGGTCAGAAACAGGAATTCAACAACACGCAGGACTTAATCCTTTAAAAATAGTCAAAGATAAAAATATAAATCAGAGGAGATAGTAGGAACAGCCCTTTAGAAAATGCTCCAAAGTATGTCTGAAAGGCCAACCATGTTCTAACAATCACCGAAGCTGAAGAAGGATGGACCAAGCAATCAAAATGATTTGGACTCCCGACTCCTGCTCGGAAGTTCACATTCAAAACATCTGGAGAACATCTGAACACCTGGTCTAAGACACTCTTCCAGAGGGCATCCACTCAACGTGCCAGAGAAGCAGGACTTTTCTGAGATCGTTCCACACAAGGATGGTGGCAACAGGAGAAGATGTGCTTCTGAAGGACACGTTTTAAGGAGGAGCTTCGTTGTGGTTCCCCACTGCCTGATTTGGCCCAGAATGTAGCTAAAAAGATTGCATTTTACAAACGGAGCAGGTGGACAATCAAAGACTATGAAAAGAGCCCTGATTTTGACCCATCAGAAAGACAGTTGACCAAAACAAGGGCAAAACAGCCGTGATAGGTTGAATGATCCCAAACCAAGGAAGTGGAGTGGTCTATTCTGAAGCAGAAAAGGTTTGGGAAGACAGGAGATCAAAACAAGGATTCCAAAGAGACCATGGCACCAGAGATAAATTAAATAGATCAATTATTCATAAATAGACAATCTGCGTAATAAACAGCAACGTGCTTCTTTTACAAAATGGGTTGTTTTCTGCGAATGGCAAAATGTGGCAACCAAAAATAAAATAAAATAAAATGAGGAAGAGTTTCAAGTCATCTTGTGGAAATCCACAACATTGTACAAAGGGGAAGGGGAAGAGACATTAAGTTGTCTCTGATATGGGCGAAAAGAAATGATGAACAAATGATAGGGACCAACAACATAAGTTGATGAGTTTCCTCCAGCCCCAGGTTTTTCTATTTGTTTTTAGCCTTCTGGTTTTTCTTGTTCAGGATCTTCATAAGAGACTTGGACATGTAATATGGCTTTTCTTGGGAACCATCATTTCGCTCCAGGTCTTCCACTACGGGGATAAAGAGAAGGTTGGCTAGTATGATACATTTCTTTTCCAACTTGAGACCCTCCTGGTCCTTGATTCCTGCTGACAACCCCCCTGAAATTCTCTTAGCAACATTTTCATAAAAGTACATAGAATAACAGAGATGGAACAGACCTTGAAGATCTTCTAGTCAACCTCCTGCTTGAACAGGTCTTATCCCAGGGCTGTCAAACTCCCGGCCCATGGGCCGGATGCGTCATGCGCTGGCCACACCCATGGGAAAAAAGTCCTGATAAGTCATATGACAATGCTGTAATAACGTGAGTTTGACACCCCTGCCCTATACCAATTCAGTCAAATGGCTGTCCAATCTCTTCTTGAAAGCCTCCAATGATGAAGCACTAGGGGTGGGATTCGACTGGTTTGGGAAAACCGGATGTTAAAGTTACATCTGGTTCACTGAACCAGTATTTCAACTGACCGGCTGGCCCTGCCCACCCCATCTCTCCCCTCCCAAGAATCTCCACACGGTCAATTTTCAATGGAGGTTAAGTGCAGGGTCTGCATGGAGGCTCTGGGAAGGGGAAAAACGGGCTCTGGAGGCCTACCAGAAGCCAGAAACTTCTGGAAGTTTCTGGAAGGCTTCTGGAAGTTTCAGTAGGCCATGTCCACCCAGCAACCATGCAACAAACAGGTTGCTGGGATTTTTGAGTCCCACCCCTGTGGAGTAGCCATAACTTCTGAAGGGAAGCCGTTCCACAGGTTAATTTACCAGGAATGTCTTCTTAGGGACTAAGACTAGCTCAAGGATACATACTGAGTTTGGTACCCAGGGCCGGATTAGAACTCAAGACTCCCTCCTCCTATCTTTCACCAGAGCACCAGATATATTTGTGACTAAACCCCAAATTGGAGCAGCTGCAACCTATCTCGAGGAGTTTCCCCAGATTGGGGAAGACTGGTATATTCTCTCGGGCAATGTTTCTTAAACTGTTTTTTTTCCCCCCAGAAAAAAATCCCCCCACTCTTTTAAAAATTATGGTTGACACCCCCCCAAAGAGCTTTCGTTTGTATGAATTATAAAAAGGTGAAGGTTTTAACACCACTACCCTGTTTCTCCAACAATACGGCCTCCCCCAATAGGAAGTCCCAGCATATTTTATAGGCATGAAATGAAATTAAGNACCCTGTTTCTCCAACAATACGGCCTCCCCCAATAGGAAGTCCCAGCATATTTTATAGGCATGAAATGAAATTAAGTCCCTCCTCCCAATTAAGGCCTATATTAAAACATGCAAAATGGGGGAGAATGGTGGGGGGGTCTTGCCGTTAGGAAGTACTTTTGTTGCAAACCCGGATATGGTGCTGCCTGCGTTGACCCCGATACAAAGTGCCCCACCAATGCCGAGGTCAACATCCAAGCCGTTGCTGCCCACCCGCATGAAGATGCAAAGGGAGGGAATTAAGTCACCCCCAAAAAGACGGCCTAGCAATTTTGGGGGGGGGGCTCAAAAAAAATAAGACCCGGCCTTATTATATGAGAAACACGGTAGTTGTAGCCGAATTTAGGAGGCAATGCTCATCTCCATTACTTTAAGATGAAGATGTTTCCACAGACGTATGGCCAGCATGACATCACGCCATAGTTCAAAGCACACAGCATAACACAGAAAGCTGTTAGCTTCCCATGAAGTGGTACCTATTTATCTACTTGCATTTACTGTTCATGCTTTCCAACTGCTAGGTTGGCAGGAGAAGACGCAAGTAACGGGAACTCACTCCCGTCACGTGGTAGTAGGATTTGAACCACCGGAATATAGACCTTCACCAGTGTCTTTTAAGCCAGTGGTCCCCAACCTTTTTTGTACCAGGGACCAGTTTCACACAGAAACACTTTTTCGTGGAGCAGCAAAATCAATTCTTCCCCAATAGTAAAGGGCTTCTTAGCTTTAGCAATGCGGTCCGCGAAGTTAGGCGTGGAAGTTAGTGTGGAAGTTAAGCGAGGGCGGAAGTGGTTGTCTTTCAAAATAAGACACCCGGAAGCAAAAACATATATATTTTTATATATATTTTAATCATGATTATTCATTCTTTGCAGCCCGGTACAAAATGATCCACTGACCGGTACTGGTCCGGGGCCCGGTGTTTGGAGACCCCTGTTTTAAGCCACTGAGCTGCCATGTTTCCTTATATGGCTTATATGTATTGATATTTACTGTATCAAACATTAAAATTAATGCATTTGCGACTACTACCACATCCCACCATCATTCTATGGGACTTTAATATTGTATTATTAAGGCTGGCAAATAATTTTGATCTCATAGGCCCCAGAGAGGATCTTGGGGATCCCTCAAGGTTCCTTGGATCACACTTTGAGAAATATTGCTCTTAGGGAAATGAGATCCAGAGATGTGAGGAGAAATACTCACAGAAACAGAGGAACAAGGTGTCAACACACATATTGTAGACACTGAAGAATCCTTGGGCGATGAGGTAGGAACCTACAACCACGGTCTAAAGCAAAAAAAAGAGAGGAAAGAAATGAGAGAGAACTAGAAGATAGTGAGACTTCAGTTTTAGAATACCGTGGGATGCTCTTCACTTTATGATATTCCTATCAACCATGTTCTAAAAGATGCCAATTGGTGGTTCGCAATTTATATTCAGAATCACAGAGTTGAAAGGGACCTTGGAGGTCTTCTAGTCTAACCCCCTGTTCAAACAGGAGATCCTATACCAGTGATGGCTAACCTTTTTGGGCTCCTATGCCAAAACTTGTGTGCACGCTTGCGCTCGTGTGCCAGCACCTAGAAGGCAATGTGTGCCCCCCACACCCCCCACACATATGTGCGCAATCCCCACCCACCCCCGCCGCCCCCTTACCTGCACTGCACCTCACAGCTGATTTTTGGCCGATTTGAGACTTTTTTCGGCCTCCCAGAGGCTTGAGGAAGGCTTCTGCAGACCAAAAAGTAGGCCCGTTTCATCACTTCCAGTATTTCCAGAAAAACAGGAAGTGGTGAAACAGACCTAGTTTTCAGCCTGAAAAGCCTGCAGA
Organism: Laticauda laticaudata; assembly: GCA_004320025.1. Classification (NCBI taxonomy): domain Eukaryota; kingdom Metazoa; phylum Chordata; class Lepidosauria; order Squamata; family Elapidae; genus Laticauda; species Laticauda laticaudata. The sequence continues at coordinate 6,587 of BHFT01016237.1, forward strand.
AGCCTTCCTCGAGCCTTTGGGAGGCTGAAAAAGGCCTCAAACCGGCCGAAACTCAGCTGTTGAGGCACATGCATGCACAGTGAGATAAGTCTGCCTGCAGCTCGCATGCTGGCAAAATGGCTCTGCGTACCACCTGTGCACGCCATAGGTTCGCCATCACCACTCTTTCCTTCTATTCTTTGCCTTATCAACTGTACCATGTCTGAAGAACACAGGAAGCAGTTCACAGTTGCCTCCAGTCTAAGACGCTAGTTTACTAATGCTCTTTTCTACCACTTTGCTAAAGTTTCTCTGGCTCTTTCTCTCCACTCTTACCACCCTAAGCATCATTTTTTTCTCTACCAATTCCATGCAATTTTATGCCAGCCAACTCATTTGGGATTCGGGGCCTGCAGAATCTTTTCATAGATTTAATATTCTGTATGTACCACAGATAGTCCTTGATGTAGAACCAGATGCTTAATGATGGACACCTCCTCAAAAGCTACTTATGACTCTTTTACAAAGTTGCAATGGACATGGACACACACACACACACACACGATTCCATGTGGCATCCAGCTCACCTTTGCAGCCACTTGCAGTGTCCCACAGTTACAACTATGATTTTTTTTTTGCCAGTTTCTGTCATTTATTTCTGCTTTCCAGCAAGAAAAATATGGGTAAAATGGATTTGCTTAACGACTCCAGCATTTGTTTAATGACCACAGCATTTACCTAATAACTGCCACAAAAAATGGATTCAGTCACGGGATGCCTCAATTTATGACTTCAATGATTTATGACCATAATTCCAGACTCTGTGATGGTCATGTCGAACTATTTGTACCTCAGCCCTCAGATCCCAATTTTGGATATTCTCTGTCCAAAATTGTTTTAAGAAGGTTTGAAGGAGGTAGGAAGAAGCCATGTAATTGCCCACCAAACAACCACCATGACATACCAGAATGGGCAACCAGTAGTAGTTGAGTACTGGGGATTTGAACCGGGGATTCTCAATGGGGATTCGCCCCGTGAAGAAGAAAAAGGACAGGGTGCCAATTCCTCCAACCACCAAGAGCTTCCCAAACAATAGCAGCAGATCTGTAACTTTATCCAGGATTACGACTCTGCATTGAGAAGAAGAGGAAGGTGAAATGGAGATTGAATTTCCCTCCTTCCTTGGCCTGGTTGTCTGAGGGATTCCGCTGTCCCAACTTGGTTACCTCATAATATTCCTCATCAGGAGACTGAAGGCATTTTTGGCTGATACACAAAAGTTCTTTCCATAAATGGCAATCTGAAATGGAGAATTTTTAAAAATTAGTTTAAAATATAAATAATAATAATAATAACGGGAAAGTAAGAGAAGGAGAAGAGAAAAGTGTAGGAAAAGGGGAAAATTGACTTATGCCTATAAAATGGTACAGGTTTCCTGCCTGAGCAGGGGGTTGGACTAGACGACCTCCAAGGTCCCTTCCAACTCTGTTATTATTCTATTCTATTCTATTCTATTCTATTCTATTCCATTCCATTCCATTCCATTCCATTCCATTCTTCCCAACTACTTTTGCTGCAATAGAATAAGATAATGGCCTCAAACTACAACTTTCTATTTTTACATAGTAAAATAGCCATTTCTATCACGATGTGATAGATTATCTAACTGGTAAAACCCAAAACCAAAGTTTAATTTTTTTCCACCTCAAGCATACAGTCCAGAAGTGGTCTCAAAGTACAAACAAAAGTAATTGTGTGTTGTTGTTTTCTTCAATCAAAGGTGTCAATTTAGCCATCTCTGCTAACTCCGACTTTTGCAGCCATTCATCCATTGTGGAAATCAAAGTGTCCTTCTATTTTTGTGAGGATTTCCAAACGATGTTAAATTTTTAAGGGAACTATAAGACTTCTCTCTTTGCCGTCTGAAAGCACCAGATTTCTTCCTGGTTTTTAATATGGGTTGAAATAGTTCTATATCTCCCGTCCATATAATCTGAAACCTCAACGTTACCTGTCTCTCCTTTCTCACCTGGCTACACACATACACACACACACCCCATTTGAATGACTGATTCATTGGAGGAAAAAGCTTGGAACTCAAGACTTTGATGAGTTTAACACACACACACTTTGCCAAAGTGTTTGGTTTGTTTCATAGTTAAGCCAGCCACTGTGGTTTAGTTTAATGGCACTGTTAGCCACCACAGCCATATTCCATATGAGCCATGGTGGTGCTATAGTAAGAATGCAGTATTGTGGGCTATTTCTGCTGACTGCCAACTGCCTGAAGTTTGGCAGTTCAATTCTAACCAGCTCAAGGTTGACTCAGCCTTCCATCCTTCCATGTCAATAAACTGAGGACCTATAGTTTTGGGTGGCAATATGCTGCTTCTGTAAACCGCATAGAGAGGGTTGTAAAGCACTGTGTGATGGTCTAAGTGTTCTTACTATTGGCACTTTTAAGAAAACCTGAATTGTTTAATAATAGCAGCCATGACTCACCATAATGTAAGCATTACGGTTGAGGAATTTGAGGAATTTCTCCAAGCACCAGAAGCAACATTTCAGGCAGCATAGAAAAAACTTGGCAACTGGATTTTCGGAATCTGCAAATATCAAAGCAGAATTAGAAGCACAGTAAGACCGACATGGCTTTTGTCTGAAAAATGCTTTTTTCAAAACTGGTTTTTTTTCCCCTTGAGGAAGAAGAAGAAAACATTTCGCTTCTCATCTAGGAAGCTTCATCGGTTCTGATGATTCATCAGTTCTGACAGGATCAATTTCTGATCCTGTCAGAACTGATAAAGCTTCTTGGATGAGAGGGGAAGTGTTTTCTTCTTCTTTCTCAAGGAAAAAAAAACCAAAACAGTCCAGCTGCCTTTTGAAATGGCACCTTTGAGACAACCATGAATAGAATAGAATTATTTATTGGCCAAGTGTGACTGGACACACAAGGAATTTGTCTTGGTACAAATGCTTTCTGTATACATAAAAGAAAAGATACACTTGTCAAGAATCATAAAGTACAGCACTTAATGATAGTCATACGGTACAATAAGCAATCAAATCTGGATGACTGAGATTCTCCCTAGACATGGCTATGATTATATCACTGTTTAACCCTCAGGATATGGGTTGAGCTGCTATGAGAGGCAGAACCCTGATGTGCAGCGGTGAGAATGCAGCATTGCAGGCAAATTCTGCCCAAGGTATGGAATTCGATCCTGACAGGCTCAAGGTTGACTCAGCCTTCCATCCTTCTGAGGTCAGGAGAGTGAGGATCCAGATTGTTGGGTGGAAATATGCTGACATGGTAAAACTGCTCTCAAAGGGTACTGTGACACACCAAGGGGCAGTGTATCAGTCTAACTGCAATTGCTGCTATTTTTTTTCAGACTATTGTTCTGAAGTGTTTGGTAGGAAGTAAGCCACTTCAACATCTGCAATGGTGGCGCAAAATCTAGGTTTAACATAGCCCTGTAAGCAGGGGTAGGTTCGCAGGGGTTCAGGAGGGCCCCGAGCTAAGATTTTGTGCAGGTCAGAGAACCCCCAAATCCCAATCCTGGCTGGCTCCACCCACCCCACCCCTCCCGCGAGTTTTGAATGCAGGAAAGTGCAGGGCGCACGCGGAGGCTCAAGGAAGGCGAAAAATGGGCCTCCCAGAAGTTCGGAAAGGCCAGAAACGGGCCCATTTCTGGCTTCCGGAGAGCCTCTGGAGCCCGGGGAGGCCATATTCACCCTCCCGGAGGCTCAAGGAAAGCCTTTGGAGCCCGGGGAGGGCAAAAACTCCCCCTCCCCTGGCCATGGTGCAGGAAGGTGACTAGGCCACGCCCACCCTGCCACCGGGCAGAGAACCCCTTGATAAACTTTTTGAAGCCCACCCCTGCCTGTGAGTGACAATCCGTCTGCATGCTAGACAAGGTGCAGATATATAGGAGCTCCTGCTGTATGCAAGCGGTTCTGCCCCTATTTTGACTGCATGAAAATGGAGAATGTATTGTTGTCACCCAGCAGTTGAATTCCCTCTCCCAAACCCTTCCCAACTTTGAAAGATGGTTCACTCCGGTCATGTCCAGCGATCCTTGACCCAACTGATGATCTGCCCATAATGGCTATTTGGTCATCAAGTCACTTGCCTTTCAACTTGTGGTCCAGATATTCTAGTACCATGCGTATCAGTTGAACAATGGTGAGGATAAGAGAGCCGAAAGCTAGTGACCCCATGTGGAATCTGTGGATCAATTATATAGTTATACTTTATTTATACTCTATTTAATTTATATCTCACCTTCATTTTTTTTTTTTACAAATAACTCAAGATGGCAAATACATCTAATGCTCCTTCTTCCTCCCGTTTTCTCCACAACAACAACTCTTGTGAGGTGGGTTGGGCTGAAAGACAGGGACTGTCCCAAAGGTTACCCAGCTGACTTTCATGGCTAAGGCAGAACTTGAACTCAAGGTCTCCTGCTTTCTAGACTGGTGCCAGGGTTGTCAAATTCAATTTAATTGAGGACTGCATCAGGTATGGTGTTTGACCTTGGGCGGTCGGGGTGGACTCGTGTTTGGGGGGGGCACCTGTTGGTGTCCAAATGCTAAGGCAGGACTTCCCTCAGATCCTCCCTCACTCTCATTTAATCTTGTAGAATAACAGAGTTGGAAGGAACCTTGGAGGTCATCTAGTCCAGCCCCCTGCTCAAGCAAGAGGATCTATTCCAAGTATTAACCTCTACCTAGGATCAAACTCACAGCCTCCTGGTTGTGAGGCGAGAACTCCACCTCTAGGCCACCAGAACCGATTCTCCTTCCTTCCTTCCTTCCTTCCTTCCTTCCTTCCTTCCTTCCTTCCTTCCTTCCTTCCCTTGTTTTCCTCTCCCTATTCATTCTCCTTCTTCCTTCCCCCTCTTTCCTTATTTTGCCTTCTTTGCTCTATTCCCATCTTTCCTTCTTTTTTTTTTGTCTTTCCTCTTTCCCTTTCTCCTTTCCTTTCCCTTTTTGCATGTTCGAATGCAAAAGGGGAAGCATTTCTCCTTTTGTTTTGTTTTTAGTTTGTTTTGCTAGCCCCCTCCGAGCAAAAACAGAGCGCCCCCCCGTGGCCCCAATTTTGGCTGTGATGGCCTCCTGCAGCCCTCTGCCATAGAAAACGGGCCTTGGGTTCCGTTTTCGCTGGCACAGGCACTCCCGGGCAGCCTGGATCTATGCACCCTGTGGAGCAGATCCGGCCCGTGGGCCGTGAGTTTGACACCCCTGCACGAGGCCAAAGTGGCTCTAAATCAGAGGAGATTGCATTTACATGTTCCATTAAAAAAAAACTAAAAATGAAGATGCATTTGAGGAAACAAAAATAGAGGCAGAAGAATTCACATATAGGTGGTCCTTGCCTTTAAACCAGATTGAGTGACAATTTGAAGTTATTATGGAAAATGTTACTTATGACCGGTGCTCGCAGTTATACTATCACAGGATCAAAATCTGGTTGCTTGGTAAGAGGCAAATATTTACAATGGTTTCAGCATCCCAAGATCATATCATCACCACTTGCAGCCTTCTCAGATGGCTTTCGACAAGCAAAAATAATGGATTTGCTTAATGACCATACAATTTACTTAACAACTGTAGTGTTTAGTTACTATTTAGTAACTACTATTAGTTACTAGTAGTAAACTACTATTTAGTTACATAGTTACTTAATAACTATGGCCAAAAAGGTCATAGAAGAATCAGAGGTGACTCGTTTAACAACTGCTTTGCTTAGAAAGTTGTTAAGTAAATTGTGTGGTCATTAAGCAAATCCAGCAGGGGTGGGCTGCCAGAGGCCTGCAGGGGCTGAAAAGAACCCCTAGTCCCGACAGAGTAGCCCCTACTCTGTGGGGCTCAGACAGCCCCCAATAACCTCAGAAAGACAAACAGTAAGGGAAAGCTTTTAATAGGCTCAATTGAACTTCTGGGCATTCAGCCAAGAGCATTTCACACCTCGTAAAAGTGTTGCAAGCTAGATAAACAATCCACTCAGTGCTTATGAGGGAGAGAAAATCAGATAACATAGCCGCTAGCCTCTGAGTTAATTCCCCAATAATAAGAGTTACGTAACTCACCAGAAACTCCACAAAGACTCCAAAATCCTTCTCACTATTGAGCCTGGTTTCACCCAGTCTTTGATTTAAGTATTAAATGCACAAAATAATAAACAACTTTTTGGTATATATCTTTTTTTAGACAGGGCAAAGAAGCAACGTCAAGTTGGCCATGCCCACCCAGCCACATGACTACCTAGTCACACCCACCCAGCCATGCCCACCCAGCCAGTCATTAGGGCAGAGAGCCCCTTGCTAAAAAATTTGAAGCCCACCCCCAAAATCCACCATGCTGAAACCATTGTAAATACAATAACGAGTGTGTGGGTGGGGTGGGTGGGTGGGTGGAATGTCAGGGAGAATGGTATTCAAGCATCCGTTGGCTTCCGCTAGACATTGCTGGCATCTCAAGGACACACCGAGAAGATTTCCCGGTGTGGCTGATTCCCATAACATAACAAACAGAAGAAATTGGTGGATGTTATAGACAGTGGGTGGCCTGTCGGGAAAAGGAGGAAATTGTGCAGGAAACCCAGAAAGGGTTTAGCTTCTTCTGTGCCAACGTGGTTTATTCAGTAAAGTTTTATACTCCTAGTAAAATAATTTCACAGAACTTCCTTTTTTCTGGATTCACCAACTGGACAGTTGGCAGCATTTTTGAGGCAACTATGACTTGTATGACTGAGAATCTCCACAGACGTTTCTCCCCAAACTACGCACCTTAATGTCCGGAGGAAGGAACTAGACAGGGCACAGGCTGGGATATCTTGAGGCTTCTTGAAGGCCCAGTAATAAGAGGCAAAGGCTCCCGCAAGTACACACTGCCCCAGAGCAATGACGAAGTTGATACACCAAAGGAAGCCCACAATGTTGTAGATCTGAAGATTGAAGAGGTTGCGCTGGTAAAGTCCTTCATCATTATATCTGTAGAAGATGCATTCAGTTACGCAAGGGAGACTGGCAGAGGCATTGAAATCCTGAGAAAAGAAAGAACAAGACACGTGTGATACAAGTAGTCTTTGGCTTACGACCACAATGGACCCCCAAATTTCTGTTGTTAAATGAGACAACTGTAGAGGTGAGTTTCATCCTCACTTTATGACCTTTCTTGCCACAGCTGTTAAGTGAATACAGTCTAGTACAATCCATGGTTGTATAAACAGAGGCATAGAAACAAAATCACGTGAAGTAGTAGTACTGCTTTATAAAGCCTTAGTAAGGCCACACCTGGAATACCGCATCCAGTTTTGGTCACCTCATTACCAAAAAAAGATGTTGAGATTTTGGAAAAAGTGCAGAGAAGAGCAACTAAGATGATTAAGGGCCTGGAGTCTAAAACATAGGAAGAACGGTTGCAGGATTTGGATTTAGCGAAAGAAAAGAAGGGGGGACATGATAGTAGTATTCTACTATTTGAAAGACTGCCACAAACAAGAGGGAGTCAACTTATTTTCCAAAGCAGCAGAAGGCAGAACCAGAAACAATGGATGGAAACTAATCAAGGAGAGAAACAACCTAGAATTAAGGAGAAACTTCCTAAGAGTGAGAACAATTCACCAGTGGAAAAGCTTGCTGTCAAAAGTTGTAGATACTTCATCACTGAAAGTTTTTTAAGAAGAAACTGGACACAAATTAAGTTGCAGTTCAAAAGATTTATTGCTCCAGCATATACATAAGATCTTGTCAAATGCCAGATAAGGGTCAACGGAATTCAAGAGAGGTTAAACCAGGATCATTTGTGGGAATTTAATGACTCTCAGCTAATGATCTATTTAACTCCTCCTTCCAGCTCTGCCTGCTCTTCTCCTACAGATTTTTAGTTTCTTATTTAAACTTTTTCAGACCCAATATACATTATATTATATATATATGGTATTCAGCTTTGTTCGGGTATTTTCCCATGTCATCATAGTTGTGCTTTTATAGTTGGAGCAACATTTCGGCAGAATCTCAAATGCCATCATCAGGCTTCTGCATTGTGTTCGTCTGTGAGTCAGACTTTCACAGCCGTTTCAGTTTTAAATTTGGGGCTAGCCTACTGCTTTGCCAGAATGGTTTTTTCTTCATCTTGATTGGTTGGGACACACTTGGTCTGTGTTTATTGGTCTTTCAATTTGCTGTGTTCTGCTTGATTGGTGTTTTTCATATCTTCTGTCTGTTTTGTGGCTTTTTTTGTCTTGATTGGCTGGCAACATTGTGTTCCTGTATTGGAGGCTTTAGTGCAGCTTGGGCTCGAGTAAATGGATGGCTATCATTTATTAGGAAGCTAGGTTTTCATCTGGACTGTTCATGATTGCGGATGTGTTTGAGCTGGAGTATCAGAGGGGGTCTGTTTGGTCAAGGTATTTGCTGCTTGTTGGTGTGGAGATCCTTTCTGTTTGGAGTGCAGGCTTTCCAATGATTGACAGTCTGGTGGAATCATCTTTTCTATTCATCTTTCAGTGTCTTTTTTCTCAATCTCTATGGCTTCTCTGAATAATTCTGTAGCTGGGGTTTTTCTATAGTGGCTCGGGTTATTGTTGCCATTTGAGTCAATGCTATGACCTGGGCTTCATATGTTTGTGACTAGTGAGGAAGTGTTGTTCCAGCTTTTTTACTGGCATTTTTGTGTTATCCAGGCGGGGTCTTATCTTCTATGGTCTGTCCAATTGTATTGGCAGGGCATGATGCCACAAGGACCTTCATATATGCTTGGTTTTCCAGGTCAGTTTTTATCTTTGGGGTTTTCTTAGATGGCTGCTATTTTCTGTCTGTTTTGAAGGCAGTCTTTGATGTGATGCCTGTGTAGTATCCTTACTGATTTTGTCTGTAGTACCTCCTATGTAGGGCAGGACAGCTGTTCCATCTTCCTAGTCTGCCATTATGTCTCAGTGTGTTTTTAGTGGGATCAAGCCGGTGATTTTGCTTTTGTGGAAGCTGTTAGCTGTCAGTACTTTAGTCAGAGTGCATAGTTCAGTCTTTATGTGTGGAGGAGAGCATGCAGAACCGGGAGAGGAGCTGTTTACAACGTAAAAGCTTTGGATTACCCATTTCTGATACAGGCGACATGAGGTTCAGTTATCGAGAACTGAACTGATTTTATTCAGCTCCCAAAATTTCTATTCTGGAAGAACAGGATCTGTTTCCTCCCAATCATTCTAAACTTTGAAAAAACGATGGTGTGGCCAAAAGGCATCCAATTCATTTGCGAGACTACTTAATGTGCTTCTGTCCCCCTTAACACCAAAGCATCATCATAAGAAAAACAGAGATGTTCCCAAAATATGATACTATCATTCATTACGTTCCAATGGCTAAAGGACTAGCCAAAACGGCTCTGGGCATCAAAGATGTTAGGAGTTAGTAGCTGGAACACTGAGTGGTACGGTGGCCTAGAGATGGAGCTCTCACCTCGAAATCAGGAGACTGATTCAATCCTAGGTAGAGGCAAATATTTCTCTCTCTGGGCACAATAAGAATATATCTGCTGAATATAACTCCGGATTGGCAACAGGAGGGGCATCCGGTCAGTAAACACTCAACTCCATTCAGTTGCCCAAACTCTACCCTGCATGGGATTATGGGGTCATTAAAAGATGATGATGAACAATGAAGTGTACAGTGAGCCAGAGCACACAGCTGCAGTTGATTGTTCAGAGTGTGTGGACCCATGCATGGTTGCAGTCTATGCTGTGGGTTGGTTGCTTTGGATGTGGAGGCAGAGTTTCCTTTTCCCCTGCCTTTTCCATGTGTGCGATCTGTATACTGTTTAATTTACCTCATGATGTTCCTGACTACCTTATGTTTTTCTCTTTCTGGATTATGATTAATTTACAAGTTTGTATTAGTGTCTCCGACTTCATCTGAAAAGCTGCTGCACAATTCCCTGACCAAAGATACTTTGGTTCTGCATCTGACCACTTACCAGTGGCTTGCAACTTTCATTACCACGATATTTTTCACAGCCCGGGCCAGAATCATTTCTTGGGGCGACACGAAAAAGGGGCTCTCCAGAAGTAGCAAGATATCTTGAGAGATGGAAAACAGTCAAGGAAGTTTTCAAACCAAAATATCCCCTTCCGTCCTTCACAATGCGGAATAGAATAGAACATTAACCAAGTGTGATTACACACACAAGGAATTTGCCTCTGGTGTGTAATAGCAATAGTAATAGCACTTACATATTGCTTCACAATGCTTTACAGCCCTAAAGCCCATGTCCCACTGCACCAACGGATGCAAAGAGGATGTAAAACGTTAAAAAATATTGGAAAACGCTTTGCATCCATTGTATACTCATTGCATACGTGTTTCATACGCTCTATCCTTTGAGCATCCGTCCACCTAGATTTCATCCACGCAAGAAGTTTTGAGCTGCACAAAACTTTGTGAATGGATGAACTTTCTGCTGTGTACAATGTAAATCCGTGACATCCAAGCAACAAATGTTCTATGTCCGTTTATCATCCATTAAACGTCCGCTGTATCCTCTCTGCATCCTCTGGGCATCCTCACAACTCACATCCGCTGCAGCTGAAAACGGAAAGAGGGAGGAAACAAAAGGTACACGGAACGTCTACACAGCATTAGTAGCACAGAAATAGAAAGGATGAGCAGTGAATGGTTTGCATCCTATATACATCCTCTAGGCTTCCTATGAACATCCATTTAACATCCCTGCTACATACTACCCACGTCTGTTCTTTTCCTTTCTTTTCTGTTCTGTTTATGCAAATTTTTGCCACTTTTGGGAGTGGATGACAACGGATAGAGCACCCCCCAAATTTTGCTCGTCCGCTGTGTCCTTTTTGCATACGTTTTGCATCCGTCGGTCAGTGGGACCTAGCCTTAAGCAGTTTATAGACTCAACATATTAACCCCTACGGTCCAGATCCTCATTTTACCGACCTCAGAAGGATGGAAGGCTGAGTCAACTTTGAGCTGGTCGGAATTGAACTGCTGACAGTTGGCAGATTTAGCCTGCAATACTGCTGTCAGGATTCCGGCAGTTATCCCAATTAAATCATGAGTCTCGAGCCAAACTTCCAAAACTAAAACAGGATTTATTGAGAGTTAACATGTTGGCACGACCTGGGTGTAGCTGACTCTGAGATGCATAATTCATGGTCACCTTTAACCCTGGTTTCCCCCCGCCTCACCATGGGTGTATCACAATTCATATTCTCCAACAAAACACGAAACACGTCCATAGCCAAGAGTCATCAATCATGTTCTCCAGTTAGATTTTTGTGTGGCAGAAACTTCAGTCACCACATTACAATCTTTGAAAAGCTATGCATGGAATGCACTATTGATTTCCAAGCTTCCACACTGCTCTTTCAAACCCCTTCCCCCCCCTTTTCTTTTGGCAACTCTAAAACAGCCATAGAAATGTTTTATGAGTTGACAACTGCATTCTAACCACCATGCCACCATGGCTCTCATAAGCATACGTTCTCAGTGTACATGCAAACCAATTAATGATAAAGATAATAAAAACAATAATCGTAATCATAATATCAAAGTAATAATAATCATAATAATTATATCAACAAGAGAAGGCAATGGAACAGTTGAGAGGGATAAAATACAGCCATACAACATGGATAAATATCGTTAAGACTTAAGACAGTACTGTGGGAATTAGGTGTTCAGCAGAGCAATAGCATGAGAGAAAAAATTGCCGCTGTGTGTAGCTGTTTTGGTATGTAGCACTCTGTAGCGTCACCACTCCAGAGAGGGTACTATGGGATGGGACACACAACCCTGGCATCCTGCAGTTGGGCACACAAAATGTATTGCCACTGGAAAATATTGCAAAGAAGGACTGAACCAAAACTATACAAATGTCCCATTTTGCCACTCCAGATTTGAATGCAGCCTTTCTGAAACCATAATCCAGACTATTGAATTTGACGTTTGATACCTCGATACAGGAAGTCCTCGACTTATGACCCCAATGGAGCCCAAAATTTCTGTTAAGTGAATTTTGCCCCATTTTGCGACCTTTCTTGTTGAGGGAATGGCAGCAGTGGATAAGTTGGTAACATGCAGAGGTGCTATTCAACAGGTTCTGACTAGTTCTGGAGAACGGGTAGCAGAAATTGTGACTAGTTCAGAGAACCGGCAAATACCACCTCTGACTGGAGATTTTACAGTATCTTTCCCCACCAAGCCACCCCCACAGAACCGGTGGTAAAAAAAAATTGAATCCCACCACTGGTAACATGGTTGTGAAGTGAATCTGGCTTCCCCGTTGATTTTGCTTGTCAAAGGCTGATCCCATCATCTTGGGACACAGCAATGGTCATAAATACGAATCAGTTGCCAAGGATTTGAATTTTAATTGCATGATCATGGGGATGCCACAAAGGTTGTAAGTGTGAAAAAAAATGGTCATAAGAAACTTTTTTTCAGTGCCATTATAACTTTAAACAGTCACTAAATGAACCGTTGTATGTCAAGGACTACCTGCATTTGAATGCTTTAATTGAGGACGTTCTTTGCCTTTGTCCTTATAGCCTGGCAAGGAAGTGGGAAGGCTGAAATGAGACATTAAATGCTAACAGTCAAACGATGAAATACAGTCAGGTCTTTAATTTATCTCATGTATGCCTTGGATCTATTTCTAGACTAACTTTCTCCCATCAGGGGCACAATGTACAGCATCAACAATTACCACCAGGTTATAACTGAATAATAAATGTAGCTGTGAAAAAAAACCTAAATAAATAATCTCCAAATGTTCAAATATTCAAAGATTACATTAACCCTGAATATAAAATATAGTTGTAATTTATTGAATCCTTGGTGCTTTCTGAGCTTGGTTGTTTGCAGATGTTTCATTAGTGACAAGTAAATCAGGAAAACCACTTGGTTTCAGGATTAGTGCAAGTGAATGTGGGGTTTGCTTTGCTCCCTATTTATTCCTCTTTATCTGTCTTGCTCCCGATAGCTGCTTGCCCTGCCAGTTTTGGTGGAGGTGTGGTTTTCTCCTTGTTGGTTCCATGATTAAGGTATTGTTTGAAACTGGAAACAGAAGCAGAAAAGCAGAAAACTTTATCTTAAACATGGAACCGCTGCCACCCAAGTTGGCAGGGCAAGTTGCTGTATGTAAACCCCACACTCTTTAGCACTGATGGTGTAACCTAATTTGGTCATGAAATGTCTGCAAGAAAGCAACCAAACCCCACATCAAGGACCCCACAGCCATAGAAATTAGATTACAGCCAGGGCTGGGCGGCTGGGGTTTCACAGGAGTTCGGGAGAACCCCTAGTTAAGATTCTGTGCAGTTCAGAGACCCTCCAAATCCCACTCCTGGCTGACCCCCCTCCCTCCCAGGAGTCCCCACACAGCCCATTTTGGATACAGGTAAGTGTAGGGTGTGCACAGAAGCTCGGGGTGGGCGAAAAACGGGCCTCCCAGAAGTTCGGGAAGGCTGGAATGGGCCTGTTTCCGGCTTCCAGAGAGCCTCCGGAGCAGGGGTGGGATTCAAAATTTAGATGGTGGGCATGGCTTGGTGGTCATGTGACTGGGTGGACATGGCTTGGTGATCATGTTATTGGCTGGGTGTGGCCAACTCAACATCACTCACATCGAGGCACGCATCTCCTCGCCTGGCCTCTCATGACTGTGGGGATGCTGCAACAGTCGTAAGTGTGAAAAATGGTCAAAAGTCACTTTTTTTCAGTGCCACTGTAACTTCGAAGAGTCACTCCACACAAGCAAAGTACCAGCAAAGGAGGGGAAAAAAACTCCAGAGAAGTTCCTGAGACAGGAAGTCTAGTCCTGCCAAGAATGTAATAAGGGTTAACGGAGAGGCAGTTTCTGTAAGCAACACCAGAATGTTTCCTTCCTGCCTTCCTTACAGGATTAGGCCAGTAATTTCTTCTAACAACCGATTCTACAAACTGCTTAGAATGTTAACAACCGGTTCTAGCAAATAGGTGCAAACTGGTAGAATCCCACCCCTGCTCCGGAGCTCGGGGAGGCTGTTTTCATTTTCCCGGAGACTCAGGGAAAGGCTCTGGAGGCCGGGAAGGGCAAAAATGCTCCTACCTGCCATGGTGCAGAAGGCGGACTAGGCCACGCCCACCATGGCCATGCCCACCCAGCAACCGGGCAGAGAACCCATTGCTAAAATTTTTAAAGCCCACCACTGATTACAGGTGAATATAATGAAACATTGTATACATGTGTGTGTGTTAAGATATACTATTTTGGAAATTTTATATGTGTATACACACATGCACACACACACATATAAAACTTCCAAGAGAGTATACCTTTTCAAAGTACGCGTGGACAACTTCCAGAGTAATGCTTTTAAATAAACAACACACAGAGACACATATTTGCTGGTGTTTTGTAAATAGCAAAGACAATATACTGTATTTATGCAAGAAAGCATTTAAAAAAATATAATTTGCCACAAGCAGTCTCAAAAAGCAAATGTCTTCATACCATTACTTGACAACAATTCTATTACTTCTGAGAATATTGTTTGCCATTTTAATTTTTTTTCTCATTGCAATGCTGTTTCTCTCCTTGTATCTCTGTTTACACTTCTTTTTTTTAAACAACCTGTTTATCAAGTAACTGAGTGACATAAATCCGTGATGCATAAGAAAAAAAACCCATCCACCAAAAAGTAAATAGAGAGAAACAAAAACCACATTCATACTTCATAAGCATGATTGATATGTTTGTAGTAATCATAAACTTTGTTTCCAAGTTTGACAGAACTGTAGTTCCTGCCTCTGATATTTCCCTTTTTTTAAACTCTGTCTAAATTATTTTCGGCATCATTCGTGAAAACTTTATTTAATCCATACCTCGATTATTAAGACTATGTAGGTTTTCCAACGATAAGGCCATCGTTATTTTAGCTGCTAAAATTAAGAAATACAGGCATTACTCGACTTATAACTGGAATTGAGCCTGGAATTACAGTCATAAGTCGAGGCATCATGTGACCGGATTCAAAGTTACAAACTATTTCTTACAAGAGTTGTTGTTAAGCAAATGCCACAGTTGTTAAGTTGAACCCATTTCCCCCACTGGACCTTTTTTCTCAGAAACTGGAAGTAAACATCGGAAACCAGCAACGAAGGGTCACCTAACTATAGAATGACTGTGCAAACACTCATAAAAGTGAACTGCTTGCCAAGCATCCAAAAATGTTCACATGAATGCAGGTATGTGGGGGTCCACTGTATCTCAGAAAACAGGTCATAAATAGCTACGTGGAGGCCTGAGAACGGTCATTAAATGGGTCAAGGTCTGGAGGACAAAACATATCAGGAGTGATCGGAGGAACTGGGTATGCACAGCTGGAGGACAGAAGGCAAATGGGGAGACATGATTAAAACCTTTAAATATATTATGGTTGTGAATAAGGTTCTAGAACAGAGTTCCCCAACATTTCCCACTTTACAGACGGTGGTGGTGGTGAAACGGAATGGTTTGTGCAAGCGGCTAGCAAGCGCACACACGTGTGCAGCTCTATTTCCATGAGCGGTGTGTGCACATACACCTGCCACTCACGCAAATGGAGAGCGCGTGAGCTTGTTGGTTGTTTCTGCGGTTTAGTTGCAAACTCCTCAGGGCCCATTTAGTGGGCCACACGTCCCACAAGGTTGGGGACCGCTGTTCTAGCAGGTATTATTTTCAATATCAAGCAAAAGTCAAGAACAACAGAGCATAACCTCAGACTGACAGGAGGGAAGTTCAAAAGTAAGATTAGAAAGCATTACTTCACAGAAAGAGCAGTGAAAGCTTGGAGCCAACTTCCATCAGAGGTGGTAACTCAGCAACTGAGTTTAAACATGCTTGGGATAAGCACATGTCCATCGTCCAACAAAAATAAAAAAATAAAATTAAATATAAAATATAAAAATAATAATTAAAAATAATGAATAAATCAATAAATTAAAAAGGAGACTACAAACAGACTCAAAGGACCATTGGGTCTTTTTGTGCCATCAGTTTTCTTTGTTTCATTAAGCGACGAGTTACAAATCATGGGCTAGCTGTAACAAATTCCTTATTTTCAAACTTAAAGTTCAAGGACAGGCAGGATAAAAAGGTGTGTTGTGATCACTTTGTGTACAGAACAGTAAAAGA
The DNA here is from genome assembly GCA_004320025.1 of Laticauda laticaudata. Taxonomy (NCBI): domain Eukaryota; kingdom Metazoa; phylum Chordata; class Lepidosauria; order Squamata; family Elapidae; genus Laticauda; species Laticauda laticaudata. The sequence goes on from BHFT01016237.1 coordinate 22,745, forward strand.
AAACTGGCCTGCCAAAGAACTGGAATGGACTCTCCGTGGCCAACTTACCATGGCCAACTCACCACGGCCAATTCGTGGTGGCCAAGTCACCATGGCCAGCTCATTGTGCAACAACTCACCACAGCCAACTCGCTGCAGAACAACTTGCCGCAGGGCAATTCAACAATTCAATGTAATTATTTGAAATAATTAAAAAAAATGTTTAATTTTTATCATTCACATTTCATTTTGTCCCTCCTTTAGCATTCTTTCTTTAATGATTTTATTCATTTATTCAAGACTAGTGTAACTCTTGTCCCATGGCAAGGTTTCCCACGGCAGGTTGGCCATGGTAAGTTGCCTCACAGTGAGTTGGCTGTGGCAAGTTGACCACAGCAAGTTGGCTGTGGCAAGTGGTCCTAGACCGCCAAAAACACAGTGGCTGAAGACTAGCAAAACTGATGCCAGCCAGAACATAGAACAACTCAAAGAAGTACTGCAAGATTAGATGATGTGGAGAGATCTTGAGCATAGAATTGCCAAGAGTTAGTTATGATTGATTTGATATCATCATTATCATCATATACAGATCTGACATTGGCTGATTCTCTCAAAGGAAAGCAAGAAAAAGCCTCCCAGTGTTGTTTTAGAGTGAGATGGGCGCCATATAAATGCAATAAATAAATAAAACATCACAGCATCATTGGAAAGGATACAGAGCCGTTATGCCCCAATAGGCCACGCAGATCACGATTAAGATAAAAGTCAGCAGTGGGTAGATGAGGGTGGACATCATATGTCCAATGGCTCTGGAGAAAGAGACAATGGAGAACTATCAGTCTCTTCCTCAGTTCCCATCCAGAACCTAAAACTGCAATGGCACCAAAGTATTGCAGGAGTCCACTTACCGGCTGGCTTCTCTGATAAGCGCAATGGCAATGAAGATCCGGTTGCGGAGGAACACAAGACTAAGCAGCAAAATGGCTTCCACCACACAGAGGACAATCACTGGAGGAAGGAGAGAGAAAGGAGACTGTGGTTTGACTGCAGCTGCCTCAAAAGAAGCTGGGAAGAGCTTTGGGCCAAATCACCCCAAGCGAAGGCCATCATGGGATTTCTCTTCAAAGAAAAAATAGAAAGTTTAGTTGCCTCTTGAAAAAAGCACCTTTGGGACAACTGTGACCTGGATGACTGAGAATCTCCATAGATGTTTATGGAGAAGATTATTATGTATTATGATAATGGGCAAGGATGGTTCAAAATGAGCATTGGGAAGATCAAAACCATCATTGACCTGTTATCCATTTGTAATCTTGCGTTTCTAAGTCACAGTTCGTGCAAATCTGTTCCCAAATAATAAAATGGCTCACACCCATGCTTATGCATACACACACACTTCCTTTTACCCATCCATCCATCCAGACAGACAGACAGACAGACAGAGCCAGCCAGCCTTTCTGTCTGGATCTTCCCAAAGACAGAAGTCTAGAACCTCAAAACAGCTGAAATGTTCACAGTCCAGCAAGCAGAAGATAATCATGGGTGGGAAACCTGGTAAGGTGATTCCATTCTCTGTTAGCAAATTCAATTTAAAAAAGAAAGACAGAACATTTTCACGTCTCTTGCTTGATAATTATTGACCAAAACTGAGCAATCGTGTTTAACCGTAGAGAATGAAGGCTTAAGAAAAAAAGGGATAGCTCAAAATGGAAAGGGAGCAAGACTAGAACAAGGAGAGTTTATCATTACAGTACATTTTATCCTTTCTGTGATATTGGTCCTCTTACCTTTGGAATTTACTCATTCATACCAAACTAAAAACAAAACAAAACATACCCACAGGCACTTCTTATGAACAAAAAAATTGCAACTCGCAACTTCCTGCTTGTTGAGCACACTTGCCAATTGTGTGCTGCTTTTGACAAGCAAAGGCAATGGAGGAAGGTGGATTTGCTTAATGACCAAGAATTAATTTAATGAACTGCAGTGATTCATTTAACAAGTTGCAAAAGGGGCCATAAAAATTTGGTGCAACTGGCTTAACGACTGCTTTGCTTCCCAAAGGAAATTCTGGTTCCAATTGTGGTCGTAAGCGGAGGAATAATGGTATTTCATTAAGAACTGGAGAAATGAATATCAAAAAAAGGATGAGGTTTCAGCAAAACGTATGGAGGGGGGAAGAGAAATACATGGAAGACAGCAGAGGTGGTTTTCAGCCAGTTCTGACCAGTTCCAGAGAACCAGCAAATCCCACCTCTGACTGGCCCTGCCCCCATCTCTTCTCTGCCTCCCGAGTCCCAGCCGATTGGCTGGGTCTTCTTTTGTTGCCCTGCACAGGAGAACGGACCTGGAAAGCAGGTTAGTGGGGTGGAGAGGGAATGGGGATTTTATAGTAACTTTCTCCCAGGAGTGGGGAGAAAATGGGGATTTTACAGTATCTTTCCCCTGCCACACCCACCAAGCCATGCCTACTAAGGCACGGCACACCCACCAAGCCACACCAAGCCCACCGAGCCATGCCCACAGAACTGGTAGTAAAAAAAAATTGAATAACACCACTGGAACACAGCTCCTTCTTTGCTTTGATCAGATTCTCCTACCCTTGTCCTGCTCCCACACATTCCCAAAATCCACCAAAGGCCATGCATCTGTGCTCTTGTCCAAGCAAGCCAAAAGAAGTTTGCTCTTTTGCCCTGACTTACAGGCTACCATCCAGGTCTCCTTGACACTGCCATAAGCACTCCAGTTGGTGGTCAATCCAACGGTCTGAATGGTGGCTCCCTTCTTTTTGAGCATATCATATTCTGTGTAACAGTGGTAGATACCTGGAAGAGGGGGGGGAGGGGAAAGAAAGACTGATGGAAAAAAATACTAAACAAGAGCATTCTTCAAATCCTATTTCCCTCTCTCCACCATCTAGTTTCAGAAGATTCCTTCCGCCGTTTCAACCTTCTTTCCCCCAACGACCAATCAGTGGTGTGATGTGCCTACAGAATGGCACCAAGACTCCATATCTTGGTAATTGTTAAGATAACATGGCACTTCAGATGTTGCCGAATTACAAGTCCCGGCATCCTTCACTACTGGCCAAATGGACTGAGGGTGCAAGGTCTGAATTCACCAACATTTGGAGAGTCACAGGTCACCCATACCAACCTTGGCTGCTTGTTTACTGCACTTACTTGCTAAATATATTCAGAGACGCTAGATAGCTTATGTTATGGTTATGACACCTGGCAGGTATATGTATGTGTGAGAATCAATGTTCTGCAGTGGACAATCTGCAGAATATTGCAGAGTAGAGTAGAGTAGAGTAGAGTAGAGTAGAGTAAAGTAGAGAAGAGGAGAGGAGAGGAGAGGAGAGGAGAGCTCTTCTCTTCTCTTCTCTTCTCTTCTCTTCTCTTCTCTTCTCAAGAGAAGAGAAGAGAAGAGAAGAGAAGAGGCAGTGGAAAATATAATTCTGAGAACTGGACAAGCTTTGGCCTACATAGAAGATTTCTGATCATCTAGGCCAGGGCTCTCCAAACTTGAAACCTTTCAGACTGGTGGACTTCAACTCCTAGAATTCCTCAGCCAGCCATGCTTAAAATCTTCCAAGTTGCCAAATTTGGGGACCCTGATCTAGGCTAACATTATACATTTTGTTATGGACAGTTTTTCAAGATTTGGACAGAAAGGAAGTTCTTCATAGCCTAGGTATAAATATCCATAACAGTGTTTCTCTATCTTGGCAATCTTTAAGATGGCTGATTGGGGAATTCTGGGAATTGAAGTCCATGCATCTTAAATTTGCTAAGGTTGAAAAAAACCCTGTCTATAGACTGGGTAGCCTATTTGGAATATGTGGAAGATCTGTCATAGCAAACCCCAGAATGATTGCTAATGTGGCATTGCCTATTTACCAAATGATTGACATGATGGACCTGACTGGTTTAAAAAGGTCCATCAAACCACTGTCTACTTCTGTCGCCTGTGGTAGCACCCTTACCCCATTCATCATTTTGGTGCAGGATATCAAGATTTTTAATTCAGCTACTTGGTCTCATTTTACTCACCGTATGCAATGATGCTTACTACTCCCACAATGAGAATCCATACCAGGACACCAGCGACATATCTCAGCAGCAGGAGAAACAGGAGGCTCAGTAACATGGCAAATAGGAGACCTCTGGAAAGAGAAAAGCATAAAAAAGAAAGGATGTGATGGCATGATTTTCTTCTCCACCTGTTCCGCTTGTAAACTCTAATCTCTGTCTATGTTCTGACCAAGGCTTCCTTGAATTAAGCACATGCTTAGTTCAAACAACTATTGTTTTATTTCAACACTGGGAATTATGTGTATTCCCAGCCCATAATGAGTCCCAAACAGTTCGAGATAAGCACCCACCTTTCTCTCCTTTGAATTGCTGCCAACAACTAAAGTACTGTAAAAAACTGTAAAAAAAAAACCCAACCGAAGTACAAAGTGCACACAGAGCTTCAAGGTTTAATCCAAACAGAGCGAATGACTTTGCTTCCTGCAAAGGTTTCTTTACCTTTGCACCTCCTTTATACCTTAGAGGAGGGGCAATCACCTCCAAGCATGGCCAGCTGAGGAATTCTGGAAGTTGAAGTCCACAAGTCCTAAAGTTGCCAAGTTTGGAGACCCCTGGTCTAATCCCTCCTCTCTTTCTCTTCCTGAGAAGGAAGATAAACCCCAAATCTGAAGGATTTTCTCACTTATGTTATGGTTCATGAAATGCCCACTTGACTGACAAATTTGGAGCTAATCTTCCTGCCTTAAAAAAATCAGAAACAAAGATGTTATTTTGTACCGAAGAGTTTTCAGTACCTTTAATAAATCAATTATAGATGCATCCCTTGACTTTCAACCAACTTTCAACTGAGATATATTGTGTCTTCAGCTACATCCATTCTGGAGCTTAAAGCAGGGATCTTAGAGTCTGGCTGAGGAATTCTAGGAGTTGAAGTCTACATGGCTTAAAATTGCCAAGGTTGGTGACCACTGGTTTAGAGTATTAATAATGCCTTTAATCTCAGAGAGAACAGTTGTCAAATTTTACTCAACATCTGACAGAACTATCACTTACGGAAAGGAAAATGGTAGCAGAACATTCTTGGGTGCCAAGTCATCTATACCAATAAGGAACAAGCTCTTTTGGGTGATCAAAATACCGGTGACCTTGTCATTCCAATTCTGATAGTAACCATTATTGCAGAAAATAATTATTAGCTGTAGAAATGCAGGAGATGCCCCATAAATCATTTGATGGTAGCACATTTTGAACAGAAATCTCTTCAAAATCCTTTTTGAACCAAGTGAGGTACTAATACCACTTTATAAAGCCTTAGTAAGACCACACCTAGAATACTGCATCCAGTTTTGTTCACCACATTATAGAAAAGATGTTGAGACTCTAGAAAAAGTACAGAGAAGAGCAACCAGGATGATTAGGGGACTAGAGACTAAGGCATATGAAGAACAGTTACAGGAACTGGGCATGGCTAGTCTAGAGAAGAGAAGGACCAGGGGAGACATGATAGCGGCCTTCCAATATTTGAGGGACTACCACAGGGAGGAAGGGGTCAAGCTATTTTCCAAAGCACCCGAAGGCCAGACAAGGAATAATGGATGGAAACTGACCAAGGAGAGATTCAACCTGGAAATAAGGAGAAACTTTCTGACAGTGACAACAATCAACCAATGGGACAGAAGTTGCCCTAGGAAGTTGTGGGAGCTTCATCACTTGAGACTTTCAAGAAGAGATTGGACTGCCTTTTGTCAGAAATGGTGTAGCGTCTCCCATTTGGGCAGGGGGGGTTTGGACTCGATGATCTATAAGGTTCCAACTCTGATTATCTGTAATCTGTTAACTACGATGACCAAAACAATATGCAGTATTTTTCACACTTGCAATCACTGCAGTATCCCCATGGAGCACTCTAGCATCCCCATGGTCAAAATAATCAAAATTCAGATGATTGACAACTGATTCATATCTATGATAGTTGCTGTGTCCCAAGGTCCTGTGATCCCCTTTTGCAACCGTCTGACAAGCAAAATCAATGGGGAAGCTTGATTCACTTAACAACTATGTTACTAACTTACCAACTGCAATGATTCACTTAGCAGCTGTGACAAGAAAGGTCATAAATTTGGATAAAAGACGCTTAACAAATGTCTCATTTAGCAACAAAAATTTTGGGCTCAATTGTGGTCGAGGACTACCTGTACTAAAAAACCTATTCATCTGAAATTTCCTTCGGATTTTTTTGTACAACCACAAAGGCAAGAAAGGTTCCTAAAAGGATATGAAAAATGTAGTTCGATTCCAAGTCAAGCCAAGTTCCACAATTGATGCTTACACAACGTAAAAAATAAAAACCTCACCATACTTTATAGGTTCAAGAAACAATATAATCAATAAAAGGAACACAACAACATAATATAATACAAAGTATATAACCGTGATGGTGAACCTATGGCATGCATGCCACAGGTGGCATGCAGAGCTATTTGTGCGGGCACATGAGTCCCAGCCAAACTTACCTGCACTGCGCATTCGCGCGCCTCCCAGCTGATTTTCAGCCCGTTTGAGGCAGTTTTCGGCCTCCCTGAGGTTTGAGGGAAGACTCTGCAGCCTCAGGAGGCCGAAAAATGGGCGTTCTGGAAATACTGGAAGTGCCCATTTTCAGCCTCCGGAGGCCCTCTGGAGCCCAGGGGAAGCCGTTTTTGCCCTCCTGGGCAAAGGGATGCCTCAAGGGAAGCCTCTGCAGCCTTTGGAGGCTGAAAAACAGGCCTGTTTCAGGCAAAAAAGGCCTCAAACGGGCTGAAAATCAGCTGGGAGACGCATGCATGTGCAGTGCAGGTAAGGGGGTGGAGGGTGTTGGGTGTGCATGCACAAGGGGGCAGGGCACATTGCATGGTGGGTGCCGGCACGCACACACATGCTTTTGGTGCACCACAACAAAAAACCATCACTGATATATAACCTAACATACACAAAGGCCTCTTGATTTCTTCAGCCCCCATGGACAATTTCTTTCTGCTGCAAGAAATACTCACATGAGAATCCATGACCATGTCCGTGTAAAATCCTCAAAGATCTTCACGCTGATATCCTTCACATTGAGAGAACTTAGAAGTTGTCTATAAAAACAAGAAGCCAAACTCAAGACTTTTGCAGAAGGGAATCCATAAAAAATAATAAAAACAGTTTAATGTGCTTTCCTCCATTCCAGTGCAAAAGTATGCCAACACAGTTTGTTAGATCAATATAATCAGTCTCTACTCTGCTACAACAGTTGTGGCATTGTCTATCGCTGGATAGGTTAAAGGACAGTAATTCCCTATTTTTGCAAGTATAAATTCCAGGAGTACTTCCATCCTTATGTAAGTTAAACAAAGTTCGCAGAGTCCTTGATGCTGAGCTTGGTTGTTTGCTTGCAGACATTTCATTACCTAAGTAATGTTGTCCGTGCTATTGAATGTGGAATTTCATTCCTGTTTAAAATACAATAAGTTACCCTGCCATTGTTGGTAAGGATGTGGTTTTCTCCTTGGTAGTTCCTTGATTAGAGTATTATTTTCCACTTGTTTGCCAGGTGTTAATCCCTGCTTAACTGAGTGTTGGTTGCTGGATATGACCTATTCTGGTCTTTTTGTTTCCTTCCTAGCTTTTTAATGTGTCTTTTGAATGGTGTGTAAATGTGATTTAGTATCTCTATGTATCAATTGATGGCTGATTTATCTGAAATCATACTCCCCCCTCCACCAACCCAGGCAAAGCAAGCTACTGTAGATAAACAGATAACAAAACTCCTGTACTCAGTAGCACTGATGATGTTACCTAGTGGGGAAAGGAAATGTCTGCAAGAAAATAACCAAGCTCAGAGAGGACTCCACAGTTCAACCCTGAGCTACATATATTCTCTTCTGATGGAAACAGGGAGTTTGCTATAGAATTATCCCTTGTCCTGTTTTCCATGGGCCGCTCAACCACATGGCACCAAGCCATACAAAACAAATTTAGAGGCTGTGGCGTCCTAAAAAAAAGATAAAAATCAAATCAAATCAATCAATTCATTTTGGTAAAGCCAAGCAAGTTTCTTGGATCACACAGATCTCCGGAAAGAATCAAATAACCAAGGCAAGGGAGAGTCCTCACCAATGGAGATGACTGTGATAAAAGATAGACTAGAGTCATGGATCACTGTGTTTTCTTATTGAAGGGAATAGTAGTAATAAATAAATGTAGTAAAATGTATTATAGCATTAAGTAGATGGTTACTCTATAGGCATTTGTTATCTTGCTGTTAGGCATTTGTTTTCTTGTATATGTAGAAGTATTTCTATTAATTATCAGTCTATAGGCATTTCTTATCTTGCTGTTGTAAAAAAGATTTCCTTAACCTTTCACTTGTTGTAAAACAATTATGAACACATGCCTGAAATCAGTTACATCCCTCTCTCATTAAGACACATGATTCTTCCATCTAAATCAATCTGAATCCATCTGTTTTCTTGGATTGATACATTTCACCCCAGCATCACCCCCTGGGAATGAAACATACCTCTCTGGGAATGTATTGTACCTCCATTTGGAGGAATCCACACCTTTGAAGTATGTGGTTAATAGCCTCCTTAAGTGGTCAATTGTGATCAATTAGATGGACAATTGGAGAAGAGATAATGAAAAGTAAACATTGCTGGAGAGAGATTTGTCTTTTGCAGGAAAGATGTAAATCTAAATTAGAGAGTTTTACAATGCAGTTACTCAGGATTTCTAAGAATCTTAAAGGTATAAGAAGGACAGGGCATCTTTCTGTATTTTGTAGAATTTTCCTCCCATGTCTCTTGTGATTGCGCTAGGAACTTCTTCCCAGATCTTTAACTTTGATCAAAGATTAAGTCTACTTTCTTTGATTTGCAAGCCTCTGTTTAAGTCTTTATTTTGGTTCATTTTTAGCTAAAGCCAGACCTTACATTATGTTGGTGTTATGTTTTCTTCATGTTGATGTCAAGCTTTGAAGCGTATGCAGGCTGATTTCATTTTTACAGCTTCACACCTTGCCAACAGACCAGGAGAATAAGAGAGGAGATTGGAATGTGCATTCCAGGAGATAGCAAGAAACTGAGAACCAAAACAGTGGTGGAATTCAAAATATTTTACTACAAGTTCTGTGGGTTTGTGCTTCATGTGTGCAAGGAGCATTCTAAAATGGGTAATTTTAAGCATGAAACTTACCTTATCGTCAGCACTGGTGAGTAAAACAGCTGAGGCACGGCAATCTGCTCTGCCGCGCCTATCAGCTGAGCTACAAACAAAGGAAATATATAGGACAGGAAAGGGTGGGTGCGGGTGGGCTGGACCAACTGCTGACCAGCACTACCAGATTATTAGAACTGGTGCAAGCCGGCTGCATCCCACCCCTGAACCAAAGGAGTTCCAGTATTTGGTTGCCAGGGTTGTGGAGGTTTCCATAACAATACCTGGACATTTAATTGGACTATGTGACTTGCACTGATTAGAGGGGGGTAGGATTCCAGGGGTGGGATGCTACCAGTTCGGCCCAGTTCTATAGAACCAGTAGCTCTGAAGAGCAGCAGACACCGAACCGGATCGCTGCAACAACCTTTTGTTCATCTGTTTGACCTGCCCACACACCAGCCCGGGTTCTTGAGTGTCCTTTATTTCCTGCTTTTTCAACCTCAACTGCTTTGCGTGGCACAGCTGAAGTTGAAAAAGCAGCAAAAGAAGAGGATTTTCAAATGCTGTGCAGCTGCGCGCAGCACTTGTCAGCTGTCCAGGTGGCACAGCTTAGGTTTTTTTTGAAAATGCTGTGCACATGTGCGCAAAACATACTCACCGAACCAATAGTAATACCGGTTGAATCCCACCCCTGGAGGATTCTATACCTTAATTATACTGAATTGTCCAGGTATTAAACAGAGCTGGCTTTGCTTTCAATCTGCGCCAATATGATGTACTCAATAAAGATTAGCATAAAGACATTGGAACAGCTTGCCACCAGAAATTACAAGGCCAGTTCCTTTAAGAAGAGACTTGGCAGCCACTTGTCTGAAATGGTATAGGGTCTCTTGCTCGAGCAGGGGGTTGGACTAGAAGACCTCCAAGGTCTCTTCCAGCTCTCTTCCGATTGATTGACTGAAGATTGGATCATCTTGACCATGCTTGCTTGGTTGGGTTCATCAGTCAGAACCTTTATAGTTGGATTTTGAAAATGAGGTCTGGGAGGAGAGGGAAATTGCCACTGGCTGTAAGACATTTGCCCAGAGAAAGACCTTGATGAAGATTTCAAACTATTAAAAAAACTTACTCTGTGCCGTTTGTGATGTGCTCCATGGTTTCATTCACTGACATTGTACCCACACTAAAGCTTCCAATATCAGAGGTGTTTAAAAAAGGCAAGCAACGATTAAGAACTGTAAATAAAAGGGGTGGATATAAATCAGGAGTCATTCTGGACATTCATTGACATAAACTATTTTTCTCTGCAAAGTCCCAGCCCTGAGAGTGAATTACAAATGATTAAAATTCATTTTGAAGCAATGCATTCATTTTTTCTTCTCCTGTGGTCTATCTTCCAATTTCCTGGGGTTTATTTTCCCCCCAGACACCGGAAATGCTTTAGCCTGAAAGCTATTTGTGCCAGTGTTTCTCAACCTTTAAAACTGGTGGATTTCAACTCCCAGAATTCCCCAGACAACATGCTGGTTTAAACAATCCCTCTGACTGCATCATAAAGCAACCAGTCCTTGGAAATTGAGTTCTCCAGATACAAAATCATTCAATTTTATCTTGACCCAAAATGTCAGTGGTTATTTCTTCCAGTTAAGATTCTATTTTTCCATCAACAAACTACAGGTGGTGTAAAGTGTCATGCTGGTTGGGGAATTTTGGGAGTTGAAGTCCACACATCTTACAACTTGTTGGTGTATAAGATCCTGGAACAGATCATTATCTTCACAGTAAATCTTTCACCTCCTAAAGGATCTATGTGCCCAGCCCTTTTTTTTCCCATTTAAAGATACAGAAGTAGTGTTTGGGGTGCTTTACAAAGCAAAGCTGAAGCCATGCATAGCATCTTCACTCCCTGCATACCAACTCAGAGGGAATCCCAGAGAGCATCTAGATCAATTGCTGTGCAATCCTCGAAGTATCAATTTCTATTAGGAGTAGGGGTGGGATTCTACTGGTTTGGCCTGGTTCGGGCAAACCAGTATCTCTGAGGATCAGCTGGGAACAAACCAATTTCATTAAAGGAACTGTTGTAAGTCAAGGACTACCTGTAACCAGAATCTTGAATTGTACCTGGAATCCAATTAGTAAAGCTTGTAAAAGTACACAGGGACCAGGGCTTGTACCAAGCGCACCCTTAACTTCTCACACCATTGCACTCTGGACCAGCTAGTTTCCAACTGACCTTCAAGGGCAGCCCCATACAGAGTGCATTGCAGCAATCCAGGCAAGAGGTGACTTAAGAATGAGTAACCACAATCAGGGTCTGCCAGCCTCCAGAAATTAGAATTATTTGCATCTAGCTGTGGGATTTGGCATTGCAGGTCAATTTACAACCATATTTATGTTAAGTGAAAAATGTGTTTAGTTGAATTTGTCCATTGCCAACTCATAAAATATCTCTATGGTCTTTTTAGAGTTGCCAACAGATAGGAAAGGGGGGGAGAAAGGGTTTTGAAGGAGCAGTGCGGCAGCTTGGAAATCAGAAGTGCATTCCATAGTTTTTCAGAGATAGTAACTAGGTGACTGAAGTTTCTGCTGTGCAAAATTCTAACTGGAGAACATGATGGATGACTCTTAGCTATGGATGTGTACCACTGGAGAATATTAATTAATTATGATACATCCAGGGGTGTGTGTGGAAAACCAGAGTCGAGGTTGACAATGAATTATGTGTCAGTCTCAGTCGATGTGGGTCCGTCACGACCGTACAATTGAGGGTTATTTAGGAAAACTTCAAAACCTTCAAACCGACAAGATTTAATTGGAGGTAACTGCCAGAATCCTGACACCCATTTTACAACTTTTCTTGCGACGCTTGTTAAGTGAATCGCTGCAGTCATTAAATTAGGAACATGGTTATAAAGTGAATCTGGGCTCCCCGACTGACTTTGCTGGTCCGAAGGTTGCAAAATGACTGACTCCTGAACTATGCAACCATCATAATAAATGTGAGTCCGTTGTCAAGCATCTGAATGTCAATCACGTGACCATCGGGCTGCTGCAAATGGTCACAAGTGGGAAAAAATAGCCATGTCACTATTTTGTAACTATTTGTAACTTCGAGCAGTCACTAAACAAACTGTTGTAAGTCAAGGACTACCTGTAAGGCAAAGTTTCAAAACCTGACATCTCCCGTCTAAGATTTGTTTTGCTTTCTGTCATTTTCAGCAACATAATAGCGGAACCTGTTCTGTTCGGAAAAACGCGAGGTAGACCGGGTTCCAACAACAAAGTCTTTATTAAGTAACACAGTTGATAAACGGAACATTGGCTCAAGCCGCGGCAGCCTTTTATATGTTTTTCTCTGCCGGCTTGTAGCCAATGACAGGTATTTGATATTTGCCGCCTTTGAGCAGCTATGTGGATTGGTTCCTATTGAACCGATCCCCATTCGAGTTCTTTAGCCAATCAGAATTCAGTCTTTAGGAGTCTACTATTTTTATACAGAACAGAACCCATGAGTCTTTTTTTCTTTGCAGAATCAACACTTACTTGGGCTGGTTGGGATGGTGAATTGAAGACAAAGATGCTGGTTGAAGATTTCTGACACGGTCTGGGGAAAAAAAGCAAGAGAATCATAGCAATGTTGCATTCAGATAATAGAATGGCCCCCTAATGGAGGAATTATTGGGGTGAAGTGCCAGGAATATTGCAATGAGACAAAAGTCATTGAGGGAAAAAGAGGAGAGTTTACTATTCTCAAGATGACTCCAAGATTTGCAGATATACATATATACATTGAAAGTAACAAGCACCAAAATGCTAAACATTTGAGGCAGGGATCCCCAACCCGCTGGCTGCGGCCCAGCACCAGACTGTGGCCTGTCCCAGTGGTGTCAAACTCAAGACCCAGGGCCCAAATCCAGCCCATGGGGTGCTTAGATCTGGCCTGCAGGGGCACCCTGGAACCAGCAAAGGACCAGCCTGTGATGCCTCTGCCAGCAAAAACAGAGCTCAGGAGGGCCACATGCCTCCCAGGCTCTGTTTTTGCTGGCAGAGGGTTGCAGGAAGCTGTTGCAGCCAAAAATGGAGCTTGGGAGCCTGTTTTTGCAGGCAGAGCACTTGGGCCACCACAAATGCCCCCAACAGGAGTCACACACACACACACACACACACACCAAGATCAAACACAACCCTGATGTGGCCCTCAATGAAATTGAGTTTTACACGCCTGGGCTGCATGAGTGGCAGGCTGGTGCACATGCACGCACAAGCACAGTTCCACGCGTGTGAGCAGCGCACAGCTCCACTCCCATGAAAGGTGAGTGGGCCAGTGTGCACAAGCATGCATGAGTAGCTCCACTCACACGAACGGCGGGCTGGAGTATACTCGCATGCCCGCCAGCCCACTGCTCACACAAGTGGAGCTGCCCACGTGCGCAGCAGTTTGCCGCTTGCACGGTCCAGTTCCCCTCTCCTCCCTCCAGCCAGGCCTCCAAGCTGCAACAGTTGGGGATTGCAGGTTTAAGGGAAAGGGTGAGGAACAGTGAGGCAGGAAACATGGGAACAAGGGCATCCTATTTGAAAGAAATAAGCTAAACCAGATGCCAAACTCAAGACCCAGGGGGCGGATCCGGCCCATGAGATGCTTCGATCTGGCCTGCGGGGCTACCCTGGAAACAGCGAAGGACTGACCCGCAGTGCCTCTACCAGTGAAAACGGAGCTTGGGAGGGCTGTGTGCGGCTATCCCGAGGTCCATTTTCATTGGCAGAGGGTTGCAGGAGGCCGTTGCAGCCAAAAACGGAGCTCGGGAGCCCATTTTTGCTTGCAGAGCTCTCAGGACCCCTGATACGAGTGACATTGAGCTGGCCCCCCCGCCCCCTCCGCAAGGTCAAACACAACCCTGATGTGGCCCTCAATGAAATAGAGTTTGTCATACCAGGGCTAAACACTGGTCAGCCACTCACACGGTCCATTGGCCAAGAGGCCATGGCCTGGTAGTACGACTACAGCCCACAGGTTGGGTGACTCCTTTCTTAGACTGTATTCTTATTCTGGGCTCTTCTTCCACCTCACCTCTGTTGAGGGAGGTGTGTTCAGTTCTAACACAGATGGACTCTTTTAATCCTCTCTTTCAAACCGGTGGTCCTCTCTAGGAGCATTGTCTGTGTGCAAAACATGCAAGGTCCACGTTTTTTTGGCTAGAGAGGTCGCTTGGTTTGAAAGAGGATCCGTCTACATTAGCACTGAACACCCTTCCCTCAACAGAGGGGGAGGGATAAGACCAGGGGTGGGATGCGACAGGGTTAACTACCAGTTTGGTCATTTACAAGGTTTAGTGATTTACAATGTGCTTCACTGCACGCTGTTGGTGCGCGCCTGTAAATCGTCATCAGCATGCTGCGTGCAGAGAAGCAACCTTTGAAAAAGCCCTTTTTTCCTGCTTTTTAAACTGCATCTGTGCCTCGCACAACAGCTGAAGTTGAAAAAAATCAGGAAATAAAGGTCAGGTAAGAGCCCAGGTGGGCAAAAACATCAGCAGACATCGAACCAGTTCGATGTCCGCTGCTCTTCAGAGCTGCCGGTTCTACAGAGGTGGATAGAACCGGTAGAAACCCACCCCTGGATAAGACACCATCTATCTCCAGTCTACAATGCAGCCTTTGCAGGACTGCCAAGAAGATTCAACAACCAATTGCACCCTGATTCAGGTAACCTTGAGAGCACAGATAAATCCCCACGTGGCCTCAGCGACTCTCACAGACAGTACAAACGACCAGATGACTGCAAAGAAATACAATGCTTCCATATCTCCCCCTCTCCAATCGTCCTATCAGAACCTATCCTCCCATCCTTCCACCATCAGAACTGATGAAGCTTCTTGGATGAAAAGCAAAACTTTTTCTTCTTCTTCCTCAAGGAAAAAACCAGTCCAGTTGTCTTTTGTAGAAAAAAAAAACCAAAACACTTTTGAGATAAGGCCCCACTGAATATCCAAGGAAACCTGAAACATCCTTCAGGATTTCCGGGAAGGCAAAGAATTAGGATTGGGCTCATCCAAAGGCAACAACTTACCAACTTCGTAGTTTCGAGATCAATGCTGGGTTGGCACATTGTCTGATTCCAAACATCAGAAGGTTTCTTACTTGAAGGCACTAAATCAGTTGGAGGCACCACCCAGAATGTGCTGGAGCAATTGGAGACACAAATCTGAAAAGGAAGGAACACAGGGAAGCCGTCTGAAAACCATCTGCAATGATTTCTAGAACAACTAAGTTGATCAAAGGCCTGGAGACTAAACCATATGAAGAACGGCTGCAGGTTTTGGGTCTGGCTAGTCTAAAGAAAAGAAGAATTAGGGGTGACATGATTGCAGTATTCTAGTATTTGAGGGGCTGCCACAAAGGAGAGGGGGGCAAATTATTCTCCAAAGACAAGAAGCAATGGTTGGAAACTAATCAAGGACGGAAGCAACCTGGAATTAAGGAGAAACTTCATAACAGTGAGGACAATTAACTGGTGGAACAGCTTTGCTTTCAGAAGTCGTGGGTGCTCCATCATTGGAGGTTTTTGAGAACAGAGTGGACAGCTACTTGTCTGAAATGGTACAGGGTCAACTGCTTAAGCAGGGGGATGGACTAGAAGACCTCCAAGGTCCTTTCCAGATCTATTCTATTCTATTCTATTCTATTCTATTCTATTCTATTCTATTCTATTCTATTCCATTCCATTCCATTCCAATATGAGTCAGGTTCCAAGCGTCTGAATTTAGATCACGTGACCATGGGGCAGGGGTGGGATTCTACCAGTTTGGACTGGTTCGGGCTAACTGGATGTTAAATTTGCATCTGGTTTGCTGAACTGGTAAACCCTGACCCTCCCCTCCCAGGAGTCTCCAGGTGGCCTGTTTTGTATGCAGGTAAGGGCAGGGTCTGCGCGGAGGCTCGTGGGAGGGAAACGGACCTTCTGGAAGTTCAAAAACAGGCCTGTTTCTGGCTTTTGGTGGGCCTCCAGAGCACGGGGGAGGCTGTTTCCACCCTCCCAGAGGCCCGAGGGAAGCCTCCGGATCCTTGGGAAGTCAAAAAAGGGCCCTCCTGGAAGTCCCAATTGGCCACGCCCACCCAGCAAGTGGGCAGCGAACCGGTTGCTGGTATTTTTGAATCCCACCCCTGCCATGGGAATGCTGCAACGGTCATAAATGTGAAAAACGCTCGTGAGTCACTTTTTTCTGCGTCAGTGTAACTTTGAACGATCACTAAACAAACTGTTGTAAGTCAAGGACTACCTGTACATCAATCCATATAACACATCAGCTCCAAAGAGGCGGAATCTGAAGTACGAGTTCACAATTTTGCTGCTTAGCAGCCCAATTTGTCCTTTTTAACCCCCCTTGGCCAGGGGAGGTGGTAGCTTGGCGAAGCTTCTTCTGGATGTGAAACTGTGCTGTCCAGGAGTGTGCTGTTGTCTGGGAATTGGATAGTTAGGTAGCAATTGTGAGCTGTCCTCTTAAGGGAATGCCTCATGGTAAATGTAGTTAAGGTATCCTGGGAAATGTAGTCCATGTCACATGACCCCATTTGTGTTCCTGAATGGTCACCAAATTGACCCTCGATGGGTTGGGGGAGTTTTCCTCACTCTTGGCTGAACTCACGGACTTGTGGTATCTGTTCTACTTCTATCACTACGAGATGAGGGGGACAAGGATAGAAGATAACCATCTTTTTACCTACAAGACATATAGGCAAAGGATTGGTTATTAAAGAAGAAGTTCATCATAAATGTGAGCTATGAGGATACCTGATGAACCAATAAAAGTACTTTGTTGTGGATGTTTTGTTGAGTTTCTCTATCTGCATCTGTACAGAAGACAAATCTACGATTGTACAGAATAGAGAACAGTAAAAAGATGGTTATCTTCTATCCTTTTCCCCACATCTCGTAGAGATAGAAGTAGAGCAGTTACCACAAGTCTGTGAGTTCAGTCAAGAGTGAGGAAACTTCCCCCAACCCATTGAGGGTCAATTTAGTGACCGATCAGGATGACAGATGTGGTCACGTGACATGGACTACATTTCCCAGGATAACTACATTTACCATGATGCATTCCCTTAAGGGGACAGCTCCCAATTGCTACCTAACTATCCAATTCCCATACACTGGCTGGACAGCACAGAAACCCAGAGGCATTGTGGGAAATCCAGGCAGGTACAGTGTTAGCGGTATTTTTTTTTCTTTTTTCTTTTCATTAAAAATACTCCCTAAACCAGTGGTGACTAACCTTTTTCAGCTGCCGGGCCGATAATTGTGCGCATTCTCACTTGCGCATGCTTGTGTGCCAGCACCCAGAAGGCAATGCATGCAGGCCTCCTACACTCCCCCTGTGCATGCACATGCGATCCTCTTGCATGCCATGCATCTCTGCAAATGTGCATGCGTCTCCCACCCACCCCCACGCATGAGCACCAGATACCCAACAATCAGCTGTTGGGTGGTGCTGGGTGCACCTTCTGGGCAACCTCTCGTGTTCCAGGGGAAATGGCTATGCGTGCCACTTCCGGCATGCATGCCATAGGTCTAAATGGGCCTAAACGTTAAGGTCTGCAGAACATGCCTAGGAGCAGATACCTAGGCTGTCCTCGTTTAGCGACTGCCTTGTTTAGTGACTGTTTGCAATTACAAAGGTGATGAAAAAATAACCTTGCCACCAATATTCACGTTTAGGGCCTCCTCAGGACTGTTAAAGAAAAGCTGAGGTGAGAACGTAAGTGCCGTCATGGTTTCACTTAGTAAGTGCTTTGCTTAATGACCAAGTTGAAATAACTGAGGACTATTTGCACCTGGTTACACACATGCGCAGGCACACACACAATGTCAACTAAAAAGATATTCCTTTGGTCTTTTTAGCTGCCAGAAAAAGAAAGTGGAGGAAAACAAGGCATTCCTTAAATGCCTAGATAATCACCCCAGCAGCCCAAAGTTGTCAGAGCATAAAAAGTTTATGGGAGAGCATAGTGGATGACTCTTGGAGATGGATATGTCCCATTGGAGAAGTCACATCCAGGGGCTGGGGGGAAGACCAGGGTCAAGGGGGAAATGTATGACATAATTTAGTATCGGCTGCACTCACCATGCGTCAACATGGCCAACCCCTAATAAATCAATTTTCTTTTCTCTGAGATGCGGCTAGAGACTTTTGATTTGAATGAGGGTAAATTTGTTGGAGCCCTCACACTTACATACACACATACACACACATACACACACACAGAGCAAGATACCTGTGGTGTAGGGCATTGCAAGCCCTTCATTGCTATTGCCAGTGGATTCGCTTCCACGACACATTGCATGAGATTGAAGTAGAGAAGGTAAGGTTTGTCACTAAACAGAAAAAGGGAATTGAAGAAACATATTAAAAGAAATAATTCTTGGAAATGAAAAAAAAAAAAGACATTCTGGTTGCTCTAGTTGTGAAAGTATGTCTGGTTAACTGACTGCCGGACACTAATTTTGTACCAGTAGTCCTCGACTTACGACAATTGAGCCCCAAATTTCCATAGCTAAACGAGATATTCGTTAAGCGAATTTCACCCCAGTTTACGACTTTTCTTGCCACAGTTGTTAAACAAATCAATGCAGTTGGCAATTTAGTGACATCGTTGTGAAAGTATATCTGGCTTCCCCTGTCGACTTTGCTTGTCCGAAGGTCGGGGACAATCCTACACGACCCCCAGGGACACTGCAAACGTCATCAATAGGAGCCAGTTGCCAAGCATTTGAATTTTGGTGACGTGACCCTGGGGATGCTGCAAAGGACATAAGTATGAAACAGTCCTAAGTTATTCTTTTTAGTACTGTTGTAACTTTGAACAGTCACTAAACGAACTGTTGTAAGTCGAGGTCTACCTGTACAGAGTTTTTTTTTTATTCCAGGAAAACTGTGGCTGTCGGAGCTTGGTTAAATCTCTGCTTGTTAAAAATCCCCCCTCCAGGGCTGGGGTGGTGGGGGTTCACAAGGATTTGGTAGATTCTCTAGCTCAGTGGTCGCCAACCAGTGGACTGGGGACCACTGGTGGTCTGCAAGAAAATTTTGGTGGTCCACAGAGAAATGCCCCCACCCCAAGCAATTAATCCAGGCTGCACGGAACATAAGGCTACGCTGTCCACATGGCCCACCCACCCGCTGGCCCTCACCCTTCGGCTGAGTGCAAACCTTACCTTGAATAGAGCCACGCAAGCTGGAACTGGAAGGTAAGACCAATGGTGGGAGAGGGAAATCCACCCTGGGGTGGCTTACTGATGTTGGTGGGGAAGTCAGTCCCATATTCCAGAGCTGCAGTAGTCATAGGACTGGCCCTTTGGTCATCCTGGAGCAGCTCCTCCAGTCCATGGTAGGCCAGCGCACCTGGGCAGAGGAGCAGCTGCTCCGGGATGACCAAAGGGCCAGTCTTATGACTACTGCAGCTCTGGAATATGGGACTAAGTCCTACCAACGTCAGCAAGCCACCCTCAGTCAAAATTCATATTAGTGGTCCGCGGGATTAAAATTATGAGTTAAGTGGTCCCTGAAGTCCAAAAGTTTGGCGACCCCCGCTCAAGCTAAGATTCAGAGAACCCCCAAATCCCACTCTTGGGTGGCCCTGCTCACCCCACCCCTCCCAGGAGTCCCAACGTGGCCCGTTTTGGATGCAGGTAAGTGCAGGGTGCCTGTGGAGGCTCAGGAAGGGAGAAAAATGGGCCTGCCAGAAGTTCAGGAAGGCCAGAAATGGGCCTTTCCAGAGAGCCTCTGGAGCATAGGGAGGCCGTTTTCTCCCTCCCGGCGTCTCGAGGAAAGCCTCCAGACCCAGGGAGGGCAAAAAAGCACCCCCCCTCGCTGTGGTGCAGGAGGCCGAATAGACCACGCCCACCATGGCCACGCCCACCCAGCAACCGGGCAGAGAACCCTTTGCTAAAATTTTTGAAGCCCCCCCTGCCCCCCCCACTCTAGCCAAGCAACAGTTCTGATGAATCTTTTCCTTCCTTTGCAGGATTTCCAACGTACCGATTTCCGCCAATTCCGCAATAGGATCCCGTTGAATTTCTGGGATAAATAACTTGCCGCGGATCACCGTACAGCCAGGCTTGATAAAACCAAAAAAGAAAGAAGGAAGGAAGGAAAGGAGGGAGGGAGGGAGAGAAAGAGAGAGAGAGAGAGAGAGAGAGAGAAATAAAGAAAGAAAGATAGAAAGAAAGAAAGAAAGAAAGAAAGAAAGAAAGAAAGAAAGAAAGAAAGAAAGAAAGAAAGAAAGAAAATGAGAAGGAAGGCAAGAGAAAAAAATATCAATATTTCATAATTTACCATTGATATTCACCAGTTTGGAGCCCCCCAAAATGAGAATTTTAAAAAGTGTGGACTTCAACACCCTGCTGTCTGGGGGGGAATCATGAGACGTGAAGTCCACACTTCTCAAAGTTGCTCCAGTTGAGAAACACTGAATTGAAGAAAAAAAAAATCACATGCTAACTGCAGATCCTTCTTTTTTTAAGTGTCCAAACAACTTTCTCCTAATTTCTCAATCACAGAGGTTTGATTCTACTATTTTAGTTGGTATGGGTGGGGTGGAAAGGAGGAGAACTGGGGGAAGAGATACATCCATCCTATTTAAAGCCTTCAAGAGAGGAGTTATTCCTTCCACAGGAAGGGGGGGGGGGAAGGCTTTTAAACAAATGATCTGCTGGACAAAAGAAATAATTACTTTTCAGAAAGCTTTAAGGAGGCTATTTGACTCTCCTTACCCTTTTTGTTCATGAAATGCAAGGCTCCTTCCTTCCATAAGTTGGAATCTGAATGCTTAAAGCTGACCACTTATATAAAGCAGGCTTCTCCAAAACAATGATCTCTTCTCAGTGCCCAGGAAATGCATAACTCAGTGACAATAGGCTCTCCTGGTCAGCACCCATTCAGTTGAGCCACAGAGAAAATTGTACCAAAGGATACAGGGCTCTTTAGTTCTACAGCTTTTGGGGAAGTCAGATACAATCAGACTGACCTTTGGATAATTTCCATGCCACCACTGGTTTTGCCTTCTGCAATGTTTCATCATCTTCTCTACATTCTCAGTTCAATTAATACTTACTTGCTTACCTATCTACCTGTCTACTCTATCCATCCATCCAGACTGGGAGACAGGTCGGGGTTTATTTTATTTATTTATTTTATTTATTTATTTGATTTGTCAATCGCTTACAAGATAATAGGTATAAGTATATACATAGTTATGAATACATGAAATGGGTACGTATAAGAAAAATAAAAGGAAACAATAGGACAGGGACGGTTGGCACCTTGGTGCGCTTATGCATGCCCCTTACAGACCTCTTAGGAAAGGGGTGAGGTCAATAGTAGACAGTCTAAGGTTAAAGTTTTTGGGGTTTGGGGAAGAAAGTTTGGATTGCGGGAAAGCTGAATGGAGCAAATTACAGGCTGCTTCTCTCCTTGATTAGTTTCCACCCATTGCTTCTTGTTCTGCTCTCAGGTGCTTTGGAGAATAGCTTGACTCCCCCCTCTTTGGGGCAGCCCCTGAGATATTGGAACACCGCTATCATGTCTCCCCTGGTCTTTCTTTTCATTAAACTACTAGACACACCCAATTCCAACAACTGTTCTTTATACGTTTTAGCCTCCAGTTCTCTCCTAGGAAAATGAAATATTTTAGGACATACTAAAAAGGCAGAGTATTTCTCCTAAAAGAGAAGTAGAAGCTCAGAGAGGCAGAAACCCAGCTTTTCCCCCACCCCACTTTGTTAATTAAGGCCTGGGCCAGTCTATTCTCCATAACAAAGATCTACCTCCTTCAGGCAGAGCCATAATAGGAATTGCCCAAAGCCAGAGGCGGTATTCAAGTAGGTTCTAACCAGTTCTGGCAAATCCCATCTCTGACTGGAGATATTACAGTCTCCTTCCCCTGCCATGCCCACCAAGCCATGCCCACAGAACCAGTAATAAAAAGATTTGAATCCCACCACTGCCCAAAGCCTTTTCATTACATCATCACCCAGCAAGAGTCAACCAAGCCTGGGACTCAAAAGACAGCCTACAAAGTTACCTCTGCATGGCCCCATGGGAGTCTGACAATCAATCAGGACACAAGCTCAAATTCAAATCCCAACAGAGGGCATAAATCCCAGGGAGTCTCAGCATCTTGCCCCTTTTCTGCCCAGGAACCCATCCTGTTCATCAATAAACCATCTTTCCAAGCAGTCACCATGTTTCCAGTGTCTTTCTTCCCCACTTGGAACTGAACCCAGAAGGATATTTCTTCCAACAGCATTACTTAATATGACAAATAGAATATAAAGATGACCAGCAGCAACAGAGATCGTTTCAGTTAAATTAGGAACCGAAAGTATTGAAACACCAGGTTGGGGACAGATCTTCATGGAGAACATCAACATCCATTATTGTGAGGAGTGATGGCAAAATATCAATCAGTAAAAAGCTTAAAACAGACTGGTCCAAAGCCACCCAGCTGGCTCCTATGTCTAAGGGGGACCACAACACAAAACTGTTTATGCTTCTCGTTCAAAACTTTCTCCATTACCTCACTCTGACTCTTGGGTTGAAAGAAGAGAAACATAGAACCCCAAATCGTCCCAGGAAGTTTTTGTGGTTGAGGGAGGAACTACAATCAAGATTTCTACTCTCCCCATCCATCACTTTTCCAATTCTGGGCAAATACAATTCTGGCTGCTGTTAATACATGTATAATTAAATATGTTTTTTTCTTTACTGTTAACCTTTGTTAACCATTCCTAATAAAAAATATTTCAGGTTTCAAATCTATGTGTTGTTTTTTCATTTTTTCCAACCATGTGTTCATTTTTGTCCAATATCTTTTTGCTTCTATACAAGACCACCACATATGGTAATATGCTCTGGGTGTTTGGTGGCACTTCCGGCATTTAGCTGATTTATCTTTGAACATCTTAGCTAGTTTTGCTGGTGCAAAGTACCATCTAGAAAACATCTGATACAAGTTTTCTTTGTATGCTGTCGATATTGTTAATTTACAATTCCTATCCCATAGCTTCTGCTATTTATCTAATTCTATAGCATATCCACTTTTTTTTGCCCATGCTATCATTTGAACAATGAAGACCTTGATGATCTGTGGCAGAGGTAGGAAACTATGGCCCCTTTATGACTTGTGGACTTCAATGGCTGGCTCAGGGATTCTGGGAGTTGAAGTTTATCAGTCATAAAAGGGCCATAGTTTCCCACCCCTGATGCATGGAGATAACACAAATTCCCTTTCACAACCTTGTAATCCCTTAATTCAGGGTGGAATCGGGGCAACAGGATGGAGTTGAGCATTTACTGGCCAGAAGCCCTTCCTGACACCACACAATGTTCACAGAAGAACATCTGCCACTACCAAGGATTCAACTTTCAACTTTCCAAGTGGGAGGTGAGCGTCTTTACCACCAAGCCATCACACTGCTCATCTATGGAAATAATGCCTATTTGTGCACATTAGTTTCTCATATATGATCTACTAAACTGGCTCCTCTGCAATGGAATAATGTATCTGGATCCAGCTCCCTTGGTCCTCTTCTCTAAGTTAAGAAACTTACTCACCTAAAAGTCCTATTATCATGTAGCCAATGAGGAAGACCCCAAAGATAACACAGCAAATAATATCTGTACAGCTCCTGGAACAGAGGAAGTGAAGGGTTAGTCATCAACATACTAACTTACAAACATATGTGTATGGGTGTTTACATCAAGTGGACGGAGTAAAACCTCAGCCGCAAATTCTAGTGTCTTTGGGCATATATCCATAAAGCTTTTTTTTAATGTGAATGGCTGGGCATGGCTTGTATGTAAATATTATAAATATTTATATAAATATTGATTTTTTTATAAAAAAGAGCAACTTTTACCCAAAATCAGGCAAAGCAGGCAGGCAGATTGAGTTGCTGACAGAATCATTCAGTGATCTATCTATCTGCCATCGGCTAGCTCAGTCTCTCAAATTTGCTTGCCATGAGTCTGCACTGAATATAGAACCTTCAGTCCTAAGGGAGGTTTAGCTGTGCTTAAAAGCAGAGCCGAAGATCTAAAGACTAGCTAGAAAGCAAGAAATACAACCATTTCCTGCTTCCTAGCTAATCTAAATCTCCCGGCACAGCAGAATAGATGACAGTCAGAAAAAGGAAAAATAGCAATTTAGCAGATAAGTTTGCTGGGTAAAGAGTGAGTGGGTAGGGAGGGTTCCCACGGGCCATGTGGGCGGTGCAGCCTTGTGTTTCTGTGAAGCCTGGATTAATTGCTTGGGGGGGGTGTTCTGGAGGTGAGATTTTTCTCTGGCCCACCAAAATTTTCTCATGGCCCACCGGTTGGCGACCACTGGTATATACAGTAAGTCTTAAGTGCTACTGCTATCATTGGATGCTGGGCTCTTCCATGGGTTATGGGTGGGAGGAACACAAGGCTCTTCTCCAAGTAGCCTATGCTTCCCCCCTCATTTTAAAAAATTCACCCTTTCCAGCATGGTACCCTCCAGTCCCCTTGAAGTTCTAACTGCAGTATCTTTGTCAGCCAAGTCATGTGCTGGAATTCAGAGTATAAGTTCAATGTTGATGGAACAGTGCCAGGACTAGCCTTGCTTGCTAGGAGATTATGCGGCTCAAGTCTAACCTGTCCAGAGTTGGGAAGGCTGATTGTAGTAGACTCAACAACAGTGGAAAATATGTTGATGCATCATCACCAGGAAGTTAAAGCACTAAACTGGCATTATTTGCATATAATTTTATTAGGGATTCTGATTGCAATCGTAAAAACTCATGCAAGCTAATAAAGAGAAGAGACATTAAAAAGGGCAGAAAATGAAAAAAGGAAGAAGAGAAAGGAAAGAATGTAATAAAGGAAAAGGAAAGAAATGTATAAACAAGTAACTTCCAACCCTCATCATAATTAGATTCAAATTTAGTGGCTCTTCACTCCCTTTTAATATTATAACCACTAAACATGAGTTTTATAGCAGGCTGATATGGGGGCGGGATCTAAAACAACTTGCTGTGGTCAACTCACCAGAATCAACTTGCCACAGCCAACTTGTTGTATCCAGCTGGTTGTGGCCAACTCACAATAGACCAGCTCGCCAGATCCAACTCACCAGGTAACAACTTGTTTAGAATAGAATAGAATAGAATAGGATAGGATAGGATAGGATAGGATAGGATAGAATTCTTCATTGGCCAAGTGTGATTGGACACACAAGGAATTTGTCTTGGTGTAAATACTCTCAGTATACATAAAAGAAGAGATACATTCTTCAGGAGTCAAAAATCATAAGGTACGACACTTAATGATAGTCATAGGGTACAATAAGCAATCAATCATACTAGGAAACAATATAAATTGTAAGTATGCAAGCAACAAAGTTACAATCATACAGTCACAAGTGGGAGGGGATGGGTGATAAAATGATGACAAGATTTAACAGTTATAGCAGTGAAGATTTTGAAAGAGTTGAACAGGGTTGAGGGAATTATTTGTTTAGCAGAGTGATGGCTTTCAGGAAAAAACTGGGACAAGAGTGACATGAATGTCAAAGAAATAGTCAGAAGAATCATTAAAGAAAGGATGCCAAAGGAGGGACAAAATGAAATGTGAATGACAAAAATTGAAATATTTTTTTACTTATTTCAAATAATTATATTGAATTGTTGAATTGTCCTGCGGCGAGTTGGCCATGATGAGTTGGCCATGGTGAGTTGGCCATGGTGAGTTGACTGTGGTGGATTGTCCGCAGCAAGTTGGCTGCAGTGAATTGCCAGATGTGGGAACAAACAGCATCAAAAACCAAGAGGCTTACTTGAAAGAAAATGTGTTTTTTTTTTCAGAATCTCAAACATTCATGGTTCCAAAAACATGTTTCAGTCAGCATATCTCCTGATGCCCAGAAATAAAACTCAACATCTCAAGCAAAATGTAGATCTCTTCCACATGCTTTCCAGCAACTATCCCCTTCCTCTAAAATTTTTCTAGTGCCCCACTTCCCATGGATGTCCTTGTTTACAGACTTCCCTTCTTCCCTTCTCAGCAACTAAAGTTTCTCTCTTGTCTTTAGCTGTAGCAGTCTCAATCTCCTATTTGACACCCCAGTCGTCCCTTTGTCACACGAGGTGTTCTTACCTCTTCTGGATAGGACCATGAAAAGAAGGATCGTATTGAGATTTCTCCCCTGGGGAAAAGAAAAAGCAACAGTGAGAACGCATTTGGTCTAAAAGTATTACAAAAAGAAGAGGAGGTTCCTTAAAATCTGATCTCTATGGCAGAGTGCACATATAGACATTATTACGGTAAAGGTAAAGGTTCCCTTCGCACATACATGCTAGTTGTTCCTGATTCAAGGGGGTGGTGCTCATGTCCATTACAAAGCAGAAGAGCCCATGCTATCCGAAGACGTCTCCGTGGTCATGTGGCCAACATGACTAAGCACTGAAGGCACACGGAATGCTATTACCTTCCCACCACAATGGTCCCTATTTTTCTACTTGCATTTTTTACATGTTTTCGAACTGCTAGGTTGGCAGAAGCTGGGACAAGTAATGACAGCTCAGTCCGTTACGCAGCACTAGGGATTCAAACCACTGAACTGCTGACCTTTCAATGAACAAGCTCAGCGTCTTAGCCACTGAGCCACCACATCCCTATTGACATTATTAGCAGAGTTTAATTTAAATACAGGCAGTCCTCAACTTTCAACTACATCTGAACCCAAGATTTCTCTTGCTAAGCGAGACAGCTGTTGAGTTTTTGCCCTATTTTACAACCTTTCTTGTCACAGTTAAGTTAGTAACTCCGTTGTAAAGTGAATCTGGCTTTCCCCATTGACTTTACTTGTCAGAAGTTTGCAAAAGGGGATTCACATGACAACAAGACACTGCAACCATCATAACTATGAGTCAGTTGTCAAGCCTCTGAATTTTGATCACCTGACCTTGGGGATGCTGCAATGGTTGTGAGAAAAACGGTCCTAAATCATGTTTTTCAGCACCATTGTAACTTCAAATGGTCAATAAACAAACTGTTGTAAGTCAAGGAGTATCTGTATGGGCATAGCACAACTCAGTTCTGGAGAGGGTTGTACCATCGATCAATCAATAGATTTAGAGATAGATAGATAGATAGATAGATAGATAGATAGATAGATAGATAGATAGATAGATAGATAGATAGATAGATAGATAGATACGACAGAGGAAAGGTAAGATAGAGAGAGGTAGAGATAGATAGATAGATAATAGAAGATAGATAGATAAGATGGATAGATAGATTAGATAGATAGATAGATAGATTAGCTCAGATTAGATAGATAGATAGGCAGGCAGGCAGGCAGGCAGGCAGGCAGGCAGGCAGGCAGGCAGGCAGTGGGAGAGATTTTGTGGACAATACAATGTAGGAGATAATATATTACATTAAGATGAAACCATAGTAAAACTACCATAATAAGAAGCCATAGAATTGCAATAGGATAGATGTTGTAATTCATTATCTAAAGAATCTAACCATCTCTCAGGGGTCTTCAAACTTGACAGCTTAAAGACTCGTGGACCTCAATTCCCAGAATTCCTCCTCCAGTCATGTTAGCTCAGGAATTCTGGGAGTTGAAGTCCACGAGTCTTAAACTTGCCAAGTTTGAAGACCCTTGGTTTATCTGCTCCTAGTGTGGCAGCAGTGAGATCATCCCAGGTGCCTTGAAATTTCCTGAGGGATATTCTTGAACTGTGTTAGTTTGTTCCAATGCACCATATTGGACAGATGACACCCATAAAAAACATTCAGAGTTGCCAACTTGATATACATATTTTTTACCATACTCCAGGGACCTTCCTTCTTCCAAAAACAGGATTCCCAGGCCCAACTCAGCATAGCTTCTGTGCCCAAGCTAAGCTGGCTAGGAGCTCCCTTTTCCAAACAATAGTTCTAAAATCCACAATAACCAACTATAATGTTCCTCCAAATCCTTATCACACCCATAGTCAGCCTAGAATTTCATGGCAATAATACGTTCTCCACATTGCCTATGTCTTTAACATTTGGCAATGGATAAGATATTTCATTGGCTCATTTCTTTACTGTAAACCACTGAACCATTTCAGAGTGGGGAACCCCAACATATTGTTGTGTTCCCATGTAGAGGCCAGCAAGCACTTTCCCAGATATGTTGGGAATGGGATTACTCAGTCCACAATCATCATGGCTTCCCATCTTGTCCAGAAGACATCCGTTTCAGAAACATGCAATATCTTCTGTTCCTACTTGATACAGAAAAAGTGTGGCACCTCAGCAGTGGTGGGATTCAAAAATTTTTACTGTGGGCATGACTTGGTGGGCGTGGCAAGGGAAGGGTACTGTAAAATCTCCAGTCAGAGGTGGTATTTGCTGGTTCTCCAAACTACTCAAAATTTCCACCTCCAGAACTGGTCAGAACCTGTTGAATACTACCTCTGTACCTCAGACAATGTCAGGTCTGCCATTGTAAACACTTCAGCCTGTTTTGCTTCGCTGGCATCCTGCTATAAAATGTGGGAGGAGGGAGAAAGGGAATATAAAGGAGGAAGGATGACAGTAACTAGAGGTGCCAATCTGGAACACACTGGAACATGCAAGGACGTAAGTGTGAGAACGGCATGCAAAACTATACCAAAGAGGCTCCATACCGCAAAGCTGTTACCAAAACACCAAATTCAAATATCCTAGGACACTCATGAACTGATCAAGGAGAGAGCGTCCGAGAAAAAGCAGGTTTTAAGCAGGAATATTCAGATCCAGCTTTGCTTATGATGCAACCACTTGGCTTTAGTCAAAGTGTACCTTTCACTACAAATGGAGTCTTTCTTTCCTAAATGACGAAGCTGGGGCAAGACTGACAGTCTATTTCTTTGTCACCTCCGGGGTCAATTGCTAATCTGATAAATCTATTAGGTCCAATTCTTTGGTATCAGAGATAAACAGGGAAAGAGTAGCATAAAAAAATCAATCAGGAAATAACCAAAGTTCTCTGAAAACATTCCAGAAATATGCCAGAGGTTTGGAAAGGTCACTGACAAAGTATGCAAATGTTATAAAATGGACACTTCACCTCTGAAATATTCTCCTTTCTTTTTTTTTCTTCATTTCCCCTATGGCAAGATCAACTTGTCAGATCTTATCAACGTACACTGCTCAAAAAAATAAAGGGAACACTGAAACAACACAATGTAACTCCAAGTCAATCACACTTCTGTGCGATCAAACTGTCCACTTAGATAGCAACAATGACTGACAATCAATTTCACATGCTGTTGTGCAAGTGGAATAGACAACAGGTGGAAAGCATAGGCAGGTAGCAAGACATCCCCAATAAAGGAGGGGTTCTGCAGGTGGTGTGACACAGACCACTTCTCAGTTCCTAGCTTTTCTGTGCGATGGTTGGTCACTTTTGAGAGCTGGAGGTCTCACTCTATTGGTAGCATTGAGACGGAGTCTACAACCACACAGTGGCTCAGGTATGCTGGTGTGGTTGGCCCTGGGTTCCTTCCTAATGCAAGACAAATGTTTTCGACCTCATGTGGCTGGAGTGTGTCAGCAGTTTCCTGCAAGACAAAGGCATTGATGCTATGGAAACTTCCGGCCCGTTCCCCAGACCTTGAATCCCATTGAGGCACATCTGGGACATTCAGTCTCGCTCATCCACCAATGCCAGTTGCACCACAGACTGTCCAGGAGTTGGGAGCATGCTTTAAGTCCAGGTGTGGGAGAGATCCCTCAGGAGACACTCCACACCACTAGGTATCATGCCCAGGGTTGTAGGAGGTTCATAACATGCGGATGCCACACACATTTACTGAGCCTCATTTTGAACTTGTTTTAAGGACATTTACATGGGCTCATATTGTTGGATCAGCTTGTAGTGTTTTTTCCAACTTTACTTTTGGAGTGTAACTCCAAGTAGTTCCCAGTACCTCCATGGGTAGCTAAGCCCTGTCCCACTACACTAATGATGCCAAAGAAGGATGTAAAACAAATTAAAAAAAAGCTTGCCATCCATTGGAAAACGCGATGCATCCGTGTTTGGTTGTATGGTGGTGTGGCGGAGTATGGACGTGTTTTATATCCTTCACTCCCCATCTACCGATCCTCACTGTGCGATTTCATGCCGCAATCGGGACTGAGTTTGATGCTGCACAAACTTTGTGAAACGGATGCAAACTTCCGCCGATGAATATATCTATAATATGGCCGTGAGCGAACAAACATCTATGTCCGTATCATCTCTTTAAACAGCCGCTGTATATCCTCTCTGCATTCCTTGGGCAATCCTTCGCAACTCACATCGCTGCAAGGCTGAATAACTCCGAAAAGAGGGGAGGATAGATCAAGAGAGTGTAACATGGAACGCTCTAGGACGAGGCATTAGTAGCACGGGGAAAGAAATCGGATGCCGCAGTGAACGGTTTGCATCAGCTTCAATTCCGCTAGGCTTCTGCGGGAGTAGAGTGATGGTTAAGTAGTGCGATGCCCGCGCTGGAGTCTGTGAGCTACCCACGTCCATTTCATTTCGTTCTTTTTCCATTCTGTTTATGCAAACTTTTGCGCCACTTTTTGGAACCACCCCTGAAAAGTTTGCTCATGCTGTGGTGCCGCGTTATCATTAGTTGCGGGTTGGCCAGTGGGGGGCCTTTAGCCTTAAATTGATTCGGATAATTTTTGTGTGATTTTGTTGTCAGCACATTCAACTATGTAATGAACAAAGTATTTAATAAGAATATTTTATTTATTCAGATCTAGGATGTTTTATTTTTTTGTTCCCTTTATTTTTTTGAGCATTGTATTTTAGCTACATTATTCACCTGGAATCAATCTACTCATGGGGGACAAGAGGATTTTTTTTATTTTTTTTATTTGTATTTATTTGTGATACATTTTTAAGTGTTCAGCTGACTGAGTTTCATGTTTAATGGATAAAAAAGATAACAAAAATAATAATAATTATTCCTCTTTGTTAAAAGTATATTTGACCTTATTTACTTCATTGCAAGTTTTAACAAATTGCACAAAAGCACCAGCAAAAAACCCATCAGCCGACTAACAACAAAAACACACACACACAAAACAGACTATAAACCAACATTAAAAACCAAGAATAATTATTAATTATAAGAACAAATCATAACATCCTCAGTATTGACAAAATCACCATTGGTCAATAGCAAAAGGCAGTTTTACTTGGAACAGCTTACATCCTGCAATGATATTACTAAATTGTAACTATATTTTTGTAAATATATTTAATATGGACAATAAAAATAAACAAAAAATGTTCACGCACACACACACAAAGCATCAACATCTGCCTATCCCAGGTCCTTGGAAAGCACTTGATAGGTGGACAAAAATGTCAAATCCACACTAAAGGCTTAACTCACTGCTTGACAAATGTTGAGTTCCAATGAGATGCAAGTTCTACCACTGTGTCTCCTGGCAGTCAGCATAAATAGCAATAGCACTTAGACTTATATACCGCTTCATAGTCTTTACAGCCCTCTCTAAGCGGTTTACAGAGTCAGCATATTGCCCCCAACAATCTGCGTCCTCATTTCATCAGCCTAGGAAGGATGGAAGGCTGAGTCAACTTTGAGCCAGTGAAAATCGAACTGCTGACAGTCGGCAGAATTAGCCTGCAATACTGCATTCTAAACCACTGCGCCACTACGGTGCTTGAAATTAAAACCTCACAAAGGATAACCACCGTGACTGAGGAATTCCCACAATGGGGGCACAACATAATGTAACATCTGTGTTTCTGGTCCAAGAGTTTAAAGGAAAGTGGATTGCGGGTACCATTCAGAAAATATCTCTATATCACCTCCTACAATTGCTGAGGGCCAGGACTTGGGAGGCTCCAAAGCTAATGCATTGTACACGGTCACCTGAATCACAAAATTTAATGAGTTGAATTCTGAGGTGAGGTTTTGAACCCCATAAAATAATATCTGATAAGTCCCAATAGGATGAAAACTAGGCATGTTGACCCCCTGGTAGTCAGTACAACCTGATTCAGAAGTTTCTTCCAAGTTGACCTTGACTTCAGGTTACCTGGTAGATGCAACCATGTCACTTTTCTGGCAGTTGTATAGAAGGAACTCATTCCTATCCTTTTCTAATATTAAAAAAAAATCTTCCCAGTCAATCTCCAGCCCTTGGAATTTCCTAGCAGTAGTCCAGGCAAATACTAACAAAACTGCTTAGTTAATATCAGCCAGGTGCTACTTTCTACTGTGGATTTAATACATACTGAAGGCACCTCCCTTGTGTTCACACAACAGAGTCAAACAATGGTTGAGTTTCCCATCAACAATGCTTGTTCAATTCAGCGGTCCAGAGCTATTTCCCTCCAGATATAATTTCTGGGGAGTTAATAAGTCATATCATCTTCAAGTCTTGGTTGCAAACAATTCCTGGTGCTGTCACCTTCTTGGCCTCATCCACATAATTTTCTTAGGAGTAAGAGTCATTTTCCTCTGCTTTTGTTTTCCATGTGACTCCCTAGTCTAACCTGATTGATTATGCACCATTAGTTGTTGCTGACTCCTAGAAACTGCAAATATCAATTTTCTCCACCACAATCTGTTCTTAACATGGTGCTGCTTCAGGTCTTCCAAAGGTTTCTCCATCTCCAATACACCAAGACCATCCATCTCGCTTCTGGTCATCCTCTTCTCTTTCTTTTCCCCTTTTCCAGAATCAGATACTCTTACTCCGAGAAGCTCTAGATAATGGATACACACAAGTGAGAAGGAGCCACGTGGGGGGGGGATTAGGTGTCTATCTAGTCATCCAACCCTTGTCAAGCAAGGAGACCCTGAATACTCTTTCGCAAGGCAAAATGGACGCAATCTCTATCCTAAAGACTCCATAGAATGCGGACCCACACATTTCGAACAGATAGAGCTTCTTACCGATTAAAAGTGTCTAAACTGTCACAGGAATTCTACATATTCCTCAGATTTGGCTTTCTTTCGTTCTTAAGCTCCCATCTATCTGTGTGTTCAATGTCTTTCACGGTATCTTTGAGAAAATAAAGATTGACACCCCGCTCCTTTTGTAGCAGCCCCTCAATATGGGAACATGCGCTGATCATGTCGTCCCTAGCTCTCTTTTTCACTAGACGAGCTACCCCAATTCATTGCAACACATTCCTCTCACTGTTTTTAGCTTCCAAGTTCCTTAATCTATCTTACGTTTCATCTTATGCTGCCACTATTTCCATGGGAAGGAAGGAAGCAGTGGCGGTGTCACAAGTGTTCTGTCTTAGGCCCAGTACATTCTTCATATCTTCTTTAACAATTAGTGAGAAACTAAGACGGGAAAACGTGCAGATGATACTCGCCTGCAAGAATAGCTACACCAAGAGAATTAGCGCCCGAGATCCAGAATGCGACTCTTGACAAGAATAACACTGGAACCGTATTGATCGTATAAAATTGAAATCAATCGTACGGAAAAGTAAAGTCTTCTCACTAATAGAGAAGAAACCAAAGTCAACATATAGACTGGGATGAAACCAGCGATCAATGCAAATAACTGTTGAGGGAATCTTGGAGTCTTAGTGAGCAACCAGTCACTATAGAGCCAGCAGTGTGCAGGCACGCCCCAAAAAGCTAGATGCAATCCTAGTGTTACTAAACAGAGGGAATACAATCGAGATCAAGGAGTACTTGAATACCACTCCTATAAAGCCTTAAGTCCAAGACACACCCACCTAGGATACTGCATCCAGTTTTGTTTACCACATTATAAAAAAGATGTTGCAGATCATAGAAAGAAGTACAGAGAAGAGCAACCTGAGAATGAGTCAGGGAAGAATAAGGAGTTACTAACAAACATACAATGAAAATGGACTTGCAAGAACTGGGCTGTGGCTAGTCTAGCTGAAGAGAAGGACCAGGGGGAAGGAAACCCACGATATCAGATCTTCCAATATTATGCAGGGGCATGCCGGGAGGAAGGGGTCAGCTATTTTTTAGAGCACCCGAAGCCAGACAAGGAAAATATGAACTGAAACAAGGAGAGATTTAACTGAAAATAAAGACGAAATATTTCTGACAATGAAACAATCAACAATGAGAACAAGAAATTGCCCTAGAAGTGATGGGAGCCTGTCCAATCACTTGAGACTTATCAAGAAGAGGCTTGAGACTCACTGTCAGAGAAATTGGCGTGTAAGGTATCTCCCGCTGGGCGTGGGGGTTGGAACTCGATGACCTACAAGGTTCCCTATCCAACTTCTGATTATTTGTTATCTGTTATCAGATTCTCAACTGTCTTATGACTATGGTGCGTGCAAGTGGATAGTGAATGCAGTATCTGCAGGCTACTTCTAGCTGACTTGTGGCTGCCTTGTTCAAATCTCGACAAGCACAGCTGGATTCACCCTTCCATCCTTCGAGTCGTATATAAACAGAGGGACAGAATTGATCAGTAGGCATATAATCCATGACTCTGAATATAAAACTGCTTAGAGAAGGAGCTGTAAAGTGGCTTAATGTCTAAGGCTAATTGACTAAGTGACTATCATTTATTTATTGTTGTCGGTTGGGCCCAAAAACTAGATTGAAAGTTGTAGGAACGTTAACACCCACCCCACTCCTAGAAAATAGAAATATCCTAGGGAAATTAATTAAGTTAGAATATTTCCCTCATAAAAAGGAAGTAGAACACTACACATTCAGAAGCAGAAATTCACCTCAGGAAGCAAGAAGCCACCATACCTTTGTTAATGGACAGACCCATCTAAGATCTGACGGCCAGAATAATTCTACATAAACAGGCCTCTACTCCATCATCACCAGCTGGCCCTGCCATCAAGCCAGCACTCAGCGTGAAGCCACGTGGTCAGGACAAAGTCATACAAGTTAGCTAAGACCCCACCCCTGGGGAGTCTGACAACCAATGGAAGATATATTCCTCATAGACGAGTAACATGACAAACACTATAGTTGCAGAAATTCACTGAGACTCAGCCCTTGGAATCCAAAAATTAAGTTCGGTTCTTCATTTGCGGCAAACAGTGTCAGAGTATTTTAAGTGAGAGGGTCACTTTTGAACATTTCTAATAGATAGCAATATGCTATATACTTCCTTCCAGAGAGACAAAACACAGACTATAACTGCAGTCCATATCACTTGCGTTAACTTGAACAACAGCTTCCTCCCTGTTGTGAGGCATTAGGCAATGGCTGATGTCACAAACACATAACTCACCTAGCTTGTGGTTTTTTACTAAGTGAGACTAGGTATTCATGGCACATCGCGGACCCGGTAAGATGAATCCATTGTGCTTTGGCCTTTTCATTACTCCTTGTCTTATCTCTTGCTCAAATACCACTATCGATATAATGCAATTATATACTAATATTAGATATAATAATAACTATATATAAAGAATATAAATAATAATAATGTAGATATAATTATAAATATAACTATCGCATGTAATATTAACTTGTATACCATAGCCATGTGGTCAAGTATATAAATAAATATAATATAAACGAATTTATAATATAATATAATAATATAACGAAGTATAATATAATATAAATAATATATATAATATAATATACATATAACTATAATATAATAAACCATATATTATAATATTATATAATATAAATATAATATGAGATACTAATAACTATAATATAATATAATATTAACATATAATATAATATAATATAAGTATTAAAAAAAATTAAAAACCACTTATTTTTTGCTTAAATTTTTTTTCACTATTACAAAACTATGTATCATCATTTTCTCTTAAAATTAAATTATAAATTTTTTATTCGCTTTACCATTACATTAGGATGCAGGGCCCAATTGCCAGAGGGTTGAGTATTATAACTAAGGATCTCTCACGCATCTTTGCTCTTTTTGCTTTCCATTCACCCAACATCTTGAAGCATTTGATTAGTCCTTTTCATTTTAAGGAGCTCCAAGCCATGAGGCTCCTGAATCCCCATTAAACCATCTTTCCAAACATGCCTCCATGCTTTGCGCAGTGGTCTTTTTCCCATTTGAACAGAACCCAGAAGGATAATTCTTCCAACACAGTAACTGTTTAAAGTGTGGATCTTATCAAGGATCTATAATGTGGCTACTAACTTCAAAAGACATAATTTTTGATTCTATTCTAAAGGCGCCGGTCCCCACTGGCTGAATGCGACGCGCAAATACTATGACAAAGGACACAGCATGGACGAGCAAAATTCGTGTGCGGATGGCTACCATCCATTGTTATCTCGCTCCAAAAAGTAGTGAAAATGGCATAAACAGAACGGACAAGGAAAATGGACGTGACCGGAAGTATGTAGCGAGCGGATGTTTACACACGGAATCGTTCATAGGAAGACCTTAGTGGAATGAAAACGCAGATGGAATGGAGACAGGGGAGTCAGGAAACAAATCCTCCAAACAGGCGGGTTTCTGAGAGGGGATAATTGCCAAACGCGGACGCATACTGCGGAAGGGCGCGCAATATGCATCACGTACGCCTAAGGAAAGAAAGGGGATCCCGCGGCGGATGTATATCGGAATGCAAACCTGTTCATGCGCATCCCTTTCTATTTCCGTGCTACTAAGCCTGTCTTGTCGACGTTCTGTGCTACCTATTTCCTTCCTCCTCTTTCCGTTTTCAGCTGACAGCGGATGATGAGTTAAGCAAGGATTGCCCAGAGGATGCCGAGAGGATACAGGCGAGACATTTCAGACGGATGATAAACGGACAATAGAACGTTTGCTTGCCCCGTATATGTCCGCAGATGTAACACCATCACAACAGCGGAAGTTCATCCGTTCACGAAAGGGTTTATTGTGCCGCTACAAACTATCTTGCGCGTGATGAATCGCAGTGGATGGGTATGGCTCGACAGGATAGAGCATCATGAAACACAATGCAATGAGTACACAACGGATGCATTAGCGTTTTCCAATAAATGGATGGCAAGCTTTTTTTAACGTTTTACATCCTCTTTGCATCCGTAAGTGCAGTGGGACAGGGCCTTAACTATTAATGCAGCCTAGGATTGTGTTGGCTTAAAAACACACACACACACACACACAAAGACTGCATCAGGTTCTTTGTTGGCTGCAGCTGCAGGTCTTTGTGTTAAATGTCCAAAGTAGGATAATTTGAGCTTGGTCATTTGTGCCTCCAGTGGGAACTTCAGGTTGATTTGTTTGATGTTTATTGTCTGGGCTTTCCACAGCCTTCTCAAGCAACTAGCCTACAGCTTTGGAATTCCTAAGCATCAGACTAAAATAGCTTGAACTCAACCCATCTGAGGGGATGCCTGAAGGGCTTTATGGCTTGGCAGGCCGGAGAGAAGCCTTCTCTCTGGTGTAGCATCTTTAAAGATAGGACAACGTTGTTGATCCGGAGGCCATTCTCAGTAATCAATTCCTGGAATGAAGGGATCAAACAAAGCCCTGGGTTTCTCTCTCCCCCTGCTTTCTTCTTTCTTGAATGCAGAGTGCTGAGGGCAGGTGCTGAGTTCTCTGAGGGGCAAAAGACCCAGGCTGGTTTTTCAACAAGAAAAACAACTTTTATTGAAGCTTCTGTGGGACTTACATATTCCCAACATCTTTGTAGGTTTTGTAACAGGTTCTGGTGTTTTGTTTTTTGTTCTCCTCCTCTGTCAATCTGATCGGCACGTTGAGGAAATCCACTCCACTTTTAAATGTTGGCTTGAAGTGGGTGTTGCCTCCAAAGAGACACCCTTCCCTTTTCATGTGTTGGAAGTTAAAACCCACCCCTCTCCGAGAAAAAAAATGAAATGTTTTAGGATGTATGTTAAAAAGGCAGAATATTTCCCCTAAAAGAGAAGTAGAATCTCAGAGAGGCAGAAACTCAGCTGCCAGGAAAAGGAAGTAGGGGAAAACAAGGCATTCCTTAAATGCCTAGATAATCACCCCAGCAGCCCAAAGTTGTCGGAGCATAAGAAGGTTATTGGAGAGCATGATGGATGACTCTTGGAGATGGATGTGTCCCATTGGAGAAGTCACACCCAGGGGGTGGGGGAAAGGCCAGGGTCAAGAGGGAAATGTACGATGTGATTTAGTATCAGCTGCACCCAGCCACGCACCAACATGGCAACTTCTAGTTAACCAATTTATTTTTTCTCTGAGATGTGGCTAAAGACTTTTGATTTGAATGAGGGTGGATTTGTTGGAGCCCTGACACACTTTTTACGACCTTCTGACAAGCAAAGTCAATGGGGAAGCCAAATTCATTTAACAGCCATCTTACTAACTTAACAACTATAGTGATTCACTTAACAATTGTGGCAAAAAAGGTTGTAAAATGGGGCAAAACTCACGTAACAACAGAAATGTGGGGCTCAGTTGTGGTTGTAAGTCAAGGACTACTTAATTAACTCTCATGTTTGTTTGTTGATTAAATTTGTATGGCACCCATGTCTCCATCATGCAACGTTCAACATAAGTAACAGAACAAAAGAATTCCAGGATTAAAATATCAAACATTGAAAGCGGAAACATTACCATTAATATTAAAACGGATAAGCTAACCTTCAACTCGTGTAACTTCTTTACAATACATATCAAGGTTTCGCCCTAACCCATTCATGATGTGGCTTTTTTAGTTTTGTGGTTGTATTATGGATCCTTTANTTCAACTCGTGTAACTTCTTTACAATACATATCAAGGTTTCGCCCTAACCCATTCACGATGTGGCTTTTTTAGTTTTGTGGTTGTATTATGGATCCTTTAGTACCAGAGTTCAAGGAAGATATTGCCAAGCTATCATGTTTAAACTGTTCTATGTACATTATAAATGCATATTTCTCTGGGCGTTTTCTTTTAAGGTAAGATACTCAGAAAAGAGGAAAGCAAATGTCATCTCATATTCAGTTTTTAATCTTGCCTCACAGGGGGTGGGTCCTGTGGACTTTTATACTTTAATTGGATTGTATTAATATATACCAGGGGCAGGCTACAATGTCCTCTTTACGACCTGTGGACTTCAACTCCCAAAATTCCTCAGCCAGGCTGGCTCAGGAATGCTGGGAGTTGAAGTCCACAGGTCGTAAAGGGGACATTGTAGCCCATCCTGGTATATACAATGCATTTATTTCCCTAATTCAAACTTGGCAAGTTTAAGATTTGTGGACTTCAACTCCCCAAATTCCTGAGCCAACATGACTGGAGAAGGGATTCTGGGAGTTGTAGTCCACAAGTTTTAAAGCTTGCAGATTCCTGTCCCAGTTGGTTGTGACTGGTAATTTATTTGTTTATACCCTGCTTTTATTGTTTTCATCAATAACTCAGGCAGGTGAACATAGCTGATACTCCTTCCTCCTGCTTTCCAACCCTGTAAGGTTGGGGAGAAAGACAGAGAGAGAGGGAGGGAGGGAGAGAGAGAGAGAGAGAGGGAGGGAGAGAGATTGGCTCAAAGCTGGCTTTCATGCTTAAGTCAACCTGAAAGCTCTGATATAAACAATAAACATTACCAATGGTGACAAATAATTTATATAACCAGGGAGTAAAGCTATGATGAAGAAAGAATAGCAGAGATGCAGTCCTTAGCCCTCATTCCACCAGGTAATTGCTCTGGGATGAGTGTTTCAAGAACAGGGTGTGTAAAACAAACAAACAAACATGACTCTCCTACAGCAAGAAATCCAATGAAGCAGATTTTAATAGATCATTTACTTTGGTGATTATTTTTTGCTCAATGGTCATGCATTGTTTTTAGACAGAATCTTGATCTATCAGTTCCAGATTGTTGCTCTTACAATTCTGCATCTACCAGGAGGCACCTGGATGAGTTACCGCAGAAGAACAGCCATTTTGGGTCCTCAGTTATTGAACAATAGCAGTACTCTCCAGGCCGTCCTCGACGTATGGCCGCGAGCCCGGCTTTCTGTTGCCTGAGTGAGACACTTAAGTTTGCCCCATTTTACAATCTTTCCTGCCACGGTCGTTAAGTGAATCGCTGCAGCTGTTAAGTTAGTGACACGTTTTTTAAGTAAATTTGGCTTCCCCATCGACTTGTCAGAAGATCGCAAAAGAAGATCACATGACTCCAGGACACTGAAATGTGATAAATACGTGCAAGTGCCATTTGAATTTAATCATGTGACCATGGGGATGCCGCAACAGTTGTTAATGTGTGAAAAAGATCCTTAAACCATTTTTTCAGTGCGACGTCAGTGTTCATATAGTCTTCACATTCACCTACCTACGTGAACTTCAGTATAACTTCAGCACTAAGTGAACTGTTGTAAGTTGAGGACTACCCATATTGTCATACATATATATGTGATATATATGTAGGACCTGTATTGTCCTCAGATAGATAGATAGATAGATAGATAGATGATGGATGATGATGGATGATGGATAGATGATAGATGACGGACAGAAGACAGTAGGTAGATAGGGTAGGTAGACAGGTACATAGGTAGATGGATAGAAATAGGTAGATAAGTAGATAGATAGATATAGATAGGAGGGAGGTAGACAGGTAGGTAGGTAGATAGGTAGGTAGATAGAAAGGTAGATAGACAGACAGAAAGACAGATACATACATACATACACACACACACGTATATGTGAGAATACACACACACACACGTACTGCATGTCAGGGTTCCAAGTAATACATCCATAGCAAACAGAACTCTGAGGCAGGTAGATTCCTCAAAGAACAAGTTTTATTGGGTTTATCATATTGGCACAGACTAGTGAAAACCAACTCTTAAAGGTTCCCATGGTTTTCACCTAATTAAAAGTAAAATTTTCCCCCTTTTCCCAAACAAATGAATCACATGGTCCAATCAGATTGCTGTCCTGTTGCTTGGTAACTTCATTCCTCCTCCTCTTCAGCCACCTGGTTGGAATTTCCTTGGTTCCCAGGGGAAACAATTTTATTTTGGCTACAAAACCCCAGCTATCTCTATTTCCTAACCCTCATCATTGTTGGCTACAAAACCCCAGCTATCTCTATTTCCTAACCCTCATCACTGTTGTGGCAACAGTGAA
The DNA here is from genome assembly GCA_004320025.1 of Laticauda laticaudata. Taxonomy (NCBI): domain Eukaryota; kingdom Metazoa; phylum Chordata; class Lepidosauria; order Squamata; family Elapidae; genus Laticauda; species Laticauda laticaudata. The sequence continues at coordinate 64,027 of BHFT01016237.1, forward strand.
GCCTGAAACATGGCCAAAGCCAGGCCATCTTCAAAGTTGACACTATCTATCCGTGACTATATATAAGCCATACCATGGTGGCTGTGTTCAGAAGCTACATTTATCTGTTGTGCGGTTTGTTTGAGTTGTGTTGTTATGGTTCAGAAATTCTAGTTCAAGTCTTGGCATATTGCGTGAATGGCTGTAGCTTTTTGAATAAACATGGCATATCCAATGGTACATCCAATCCAGTGAGTTCTCGCTGTAAGCAAGATGATACCTATCATCCTAGCCTTTTTCAGAGCAGCTCCCTGTAGCACAGCTGGTTGTTTTTTGCTCCTTNAATCCAGTGAGTTCTCGCTGTAAGCAAGATGATACCTATCATCCTAGCCTTTTTCAGAGCAGCTCCCTTTAGCACAGCTGGTTGTTTTTTGCTCCTTAGCTACTTAAGATGTGCTTTACCTTATCATGCAGATCAACAGCATCTTTCACACTGGGAACTCAGCCAGAATTCAAGTTTCATTTCATAGCCAGTAACTTCCAGGCTTGATAAGCCAAGATGTAACTTCCAAAGCTTTATGCCTTAGAAGTTCAGGATGAGATGAAGGACTGAGGGGAGGTGGTTGGTGGACTTCCACAATTCCCCATCAGCATGACTATTGGCAGGTCCCCAGCTTATAAAAGCTTTAGTAGATCCATCCCTCCATCCCTCCATCCCCTCAATCCTTGATGTTGATGCTGATATTCATTCAGTTGTGTTCAACCCTTGGTGATTCTATGGGCCAGGTCTTTCCACATCTTCCAATCTTGCACTACTTCTTTGAGTTTTTCAACATCTGCCTGGCGTCATGAGCTTTGATGGTGTCCAGCCATTGTGTTCTTTGATGGCCTGGTGTCCTTTTACTGCTAACTCTTCCAAAGATAATTGCTTTTCTCCAGTGAATTCTTCCACATCACATGGCCAAAATAGGTGAGACACAATTTTGTGGGTTTTTTCCCCCTCTTCCTAATTAGAATTAAGATTATAGCTTTTGGATCGTTGTTCTCCTGAAGAGATAATTAAGGGAGCTCGCTCACTACTTTCCCAACCTCTAGATGTGCTGGGAATTATGGGATCTGAATTCCAACACTTCTGGAGAGGACAAGCTTGGGGACAGCCAAGGGCAATTTTCTGAGTTTTGCTTCCTGCAGAAACAATCACATGAAACATAATCTAGGGCAAATAATACACTTATTCTTATTTGTTTTGTTGCATTTCCTTGTTTTGCTTTCTCCTTTCTCTGTTGCTTGTCAGGCTACACCCTTCTGATCAAACATCCCAGTCAGTTTCCATGGATTCTTCATGAGCCACCCACCCATCGATCCTCTGAAGAACAGGACATCAAGCCCCTTGGCCCAAAGGAGGAGATAGAAGTTGCTTAAGTTTTTGAGTAATAGTTCCAAAGCTACTTTAGAACAATCTGTTTTTAAGAAATCATTAATTTGAGAAGCATTTGGACAATGCAGTTTAAAATATGCCTGAGGAAACCAAACATAATCATTCCAACATTAAGAGAAACAATTTGGGAAAATTGTTTGCTTGAAAATTGCAGAATACCTTATGCCACCACTTGAAATTCTAGACCTAGAAAACCTAGAACTACGCCGCCTTCGGTCCGATCTAAGTATAGTATATAAAATCATACATTGCAATGTCCTACTAGTCAATGAATACTTCAGCTTCAACCATAACAACACAAGAGCACAATAGATACAAACTCAAGGTAAACCGCACCAAACTTGATTGCAGGAAATACGACTTCAGCAACAGAGTTGTCTGTGTCTGGAATACTCTACCTGACTCTGTGGTTTTTTTCCCCAAACCCCCAAAACTTTAACCTTAGACCCCACCAACATGCCTACCGTCCCTGTCCTATTGTTTCTTTTATGTTTTTTTTATTTTTCTTAAATGTATCCATGTATTCATAACTATGTTTTTACTTATACCTATTATCTTGTAAGCTATTGACAAAATAAATACATAATAAAAATAAATAAAATTCACTACTGATAATATAACTAATGGGAGAGCACAGTGAAAAACATTACAACACATACAAAAAAGTGGGCTAACAGATTAACAGAGTTGGAAGGGACCTTGTACGTCATCTAGTCCAACTCCCTGCCTGTTCTGATCCAAACCTTGTTCCAAGGAAACAAACATGAAACAGAGGTAACAGCAAAACCTTTTAATGATTCTTTATGAATTTCGTTCCTTCACAGTAAAAAGGCTGTTTCAAACTAATTGTCTTTGATAAGATTGAGCCTTGCCAAGGTTGTGGAAGGCTGCCAAGAACACTAAAGTTACTAAGAAACATTTCAAACACAAAGAATCTCCAAACACCAACCAAGATATTCTGAACTTCCACAAGGCTTGAGTGCAAAAACTTATTTGCTTCCTGCAAAGAACTCCGGTTTCTCAGCTGGCTTTTATCTCTAAAAGGAAGGGCCATTACCTTGCAGCCTTACTCCCCAGTCACCTGTGCTGCTGCAGCTGCTCTTTCCTTCGAGCTGCCCTGCGGGCACACGCACTGGGCACAGGCTCCTCAGGGATCTTTTCATCATTGCTGCCATTCTCCACAATCTCCGAAGGCAGCACTCCACTCCCTGATGGTCCTGGCCCCATCCCTGAATCACACGCAGGCCCCTAATTCTGAGTCCTCGCTCTCCGAGACCTCAGCCGTCCACACCTGCTGCCGGCGAACCACAACACTGCCCAAGCAGGAGACCCTACACCATTTCTGACAAATAGCAGTCCAATCTCTTCTTGAAAGCCTCCAGTAATGAAGCTCCCACAACTTCCGAAGGCAAGCTATTATTCCATTGGTGGATTGTTCTCACTGTCAGAAAATTTCTCCTTACTTCCAGGTTGAATCTCTCCTTGATCAGTTTCCATCCATTATTCCTTGTCTGGCCTTTGAGTGCTTTGGAAAACAGGTTGACCCCTTCCTCTCTGTGGTAGCCCCTCAAATATTGGAACTCTTCTCTCATGTCTCCCCTAAGTGTTTCTTTTCATTAGACTAGGCATACCCAGTTCCTGCAACCGTTCTTCATATATTTTCATCTCCAGTCCCCTAATCATCCTGGTTGCTCTACTCTGCACTCTTTCTACAACCTCAACATCTTTTTTATAACATGGTGACCAAAACTGGATGCAGTATTCTAGGTGTGGTCTAGGGTTGATTTGGCTGTAACTCCTATCTTGACATTTTCAACCCTCTTCCTACACCCATTTTTGTCCATTAAAGCTCATAAAATGTGTGAAGCCACCCAGTTTTCCAAGAGAGAGCATAATATTTGAAACTAACTATAAATGGTCCTCAACTTACAATCATTTGTTTAGTGACCATTCAAAATTACTTAAATAAAGTGACCTATGACCGTTTTTCACAATTATGACCATTGCAGCATCCCCAGGGTCATGTGATCAAAATTCCAATAATTGGCAACTGGTTCATACTTATGACTGTTTCTGTGTCCCAAAGTCAGGCAATCCCCTTTTGCTACCTTCTGATGAGCAAAGTCAATGGGGAAGCCGAATTTATTTAAGAGCCACATTACTAACTTAACAACTGGTAGAGTCCCACCCCTGGTATCACACATTGGCGGTTGTGACACATATTTTGAGTGACAGGGAGCCATAGCAGAGGGATGAAAGAGCCACATGCAGCTCCTGAGCTGCGGGTTGCTGACCCCTAACCTAAGCCCACTGAACCAATTTCCTGTTGGTGGTAAAACACACCAAACTACCCTATAAATTAGCAATGCAGGCAAGTTTCCAAAGAACACCTAGTAAAAAGAAAAGGGCTGGTTTGTCTTTCAATGTGTCATGCCAACATGACTGGAATTTGGTGTGAATATAGAAAATGATCAAAAAAGAGCAGCTAAAGGATTTCCCACAGGTAGATCTCCAAAGCTTGGCAATGCCCTGATCGCTGCCTTTCCCCTGTGGGGAAATAGCAATAGCACTTAGACGTACATACCGCTTCGCAGTGCTTTACAACCCTCTCTAAGAGGGTTTACAGAGTCAGCATTATTGTCCCCAACAATCTGGCTCCTCATTTTACCCACCTCGGAAGGAGGGAAGGCTGAGTCAGCCTTGAGCCTGGTGGGATTCGAACTGCCAAATTGCAGGCAGCCAGCAGTCAGCAGAAGTAGCCTGCAGTACTGCACTCTAACCACTGATTAAATAAACATATAAATGATGCAAGTATGGGCATATACATGCACATGTGCATCTCGGCAGATCTGTAAGAATTAACCCAGGGCAAATTTCAAGCATGTTTATTCTGTTTTTCCTTGGGGGAAAGTAGAAATGGCCATCGTTCCGCTTGGAGAGCTTGGTGCTTAAATCCAGAGGTGCTTAAATCCTGCAATCTGAGACACGATTGATCCAGCCTGTGCCATTTCATCTCATGCCTCTTGCCCTCAGGAAATTGAGGAAAGCTCTCACCCACCCTTGTACAGGAGAAAATGCTCCTTGAAAATCTCAGAATGTAAGGCTTGAACCTGTTTGTGTAAAACTCTGTCCCTAAGATTTGATTTCTCTCTATTTCACATCTTCTGAGGCATGTTCAGCAAATAGCCCCAAGGCTATGAATCATATGATATCCAAAGTATAAAATATTAATTTGAGAGCTTCCAAAATAATGTCAGGGCCAACCTAGGTGGCACAATTAAGCAAAAGGCTCAGGGCTAATATTTCTTTCTTTCTAAGATTGGGGAAAGGAAATTGAGTGTTCATTTTTAAAATAATAATGTATAACTCAAAAGTAAATTAACTGTATTTTAAAGTCCTTCCTTCCTTCCTTCCTTCCTCCTTCCTTCCTTTCTTCCACTTTCACTTACTCACTCACTCACTCCCTGTTCCTTCCTTCTTTCCTCCCTGTTTCTTTCTCCCTTCCTTCTTCCATTCTTCCCTCCCTGTTCCTTTCTTTTTTCCTCCTTCCCTCATTGTTCCTCCTTCACTCACTCACTTCTTGTTCCTTCCTTTTCTCCCTCCCTCATTGTTCCTTCCTTCCTTCCTTCCACCTCCCCTTCCTGTTTCTTCCTCCCTGTTTCTTCCTCTCTTCCTTCTTCCGTTCCTTCCCTCCCTCTCTCCTTCCTTCCTTCCTCTTACTGCCTGTTTCATCTTATTGGGGCATCCCATTACTTTCAGAAGGGGCACCCAACAGTCACAGAGAAAGGAGCAAGACAGCTTAGGAATGTCTGCCAAGAAGTTTTTAAAAAGTTCAAGTTGATGCACAGAATGGTGTGACAGAAACCATCCCTCTCCCTCCTGCTTTATCAATCATGTGCAATGGCCGATAAAAGGGAATGGGGCTTCAATCATACCATCATCCTGACTTCGACATCTACCCCTTCTCCCCCCGTGACTGATATGACCGATCTGATGAGGCCTGTATAAAAACCCGTGACCAATCTTGTTTTTCTGGGAAACAATTAATGTGAGATTAGACTTTGTTTTCTTCCCCACATGACTGCAGGTTTAATTTGAGAGCAACCAGGAAATGTATCAAAGAATAAAATAAAGAAAAATATGCGGAGATCTTATCTAAGACACCGACAGAACATTATAAAAGTAAATTATTACACCAATTTGATTGCTGACGTTTCTGGTATTGTGCTCCTCAGTTCCTCAAGAACAGCTTCTCCTTCCTGCTGACTCTCATTTTTTATAAGCTTGCAATCTTAGACTTCCTCATTTCTCATAGCCAAACTATTTTCTATAGCAAAAGACATTCAAAAAAGGGATTTCATCACTAATTCCCAGTACAATCGGAGTGTCAACAAGATCAGATCTTGGAGGTGTTTGCCAAACATCGGACAGATATTTTTCTAGATCCTTCCATAACTTAAGTCAATTTACCTAAGGGATGCTATAACAGAAGAATTTACGGTATCTAAGGTTAGTGAAGTGTTCAGAAGTCTTAGTTACCTCAGTGAGGAAGTATTGTTGTTGCATATGAAACCTAGTAACCACACAGCCGGTTTTTGAAATCCTGAGGGAAGGACTTTTGAGTAGATCTCCTGGGTTTCTTTTTAGCAGAAGGAGCTATAACCCTAGCTTAATTTTAGAAGGAATCGGAGAATCAACTACCAGTAATCCTCAATTTACAACAGTTCATTTAGCGATCATTCAAAGTTACAACGGCACTGAAAAAAGCAACAGGACCATTTTTCACACAAATGACCTTTGCAGCATCCTCATAATCATGTGATCAAAATTCAGGCGCTTGGCAATTGATTCCTACTTACGGTGGTTGCTATATCCCAGGGTCATGGGATCACCTTTTGCGACCTTCTGATAAGTGAAGCCAGATTCACTTAACAACCACGTTACCAACTGATAACAACTGTGGCTAGACTGTTTGTAAAATGGGGCAAAACTTACTTAATAAATGTATCGCTTAGCAATGGAAATTTTTGGCTCAGCTGGGATTGTAAATCAGGGACTACTTGTAACTGAGATAAAAGATAAGTGTCTGATAGAAGTGCAAACAAAAGACCCCCAAAATATAGCAGTAGCACTTAGACTTATATACAGCTTTACAGTGCTTTACAGCCCCTTTCCAAGCGGTTTAAAGAGTTAGCCTATTGCCCCATATAATCTGGCTCCTAATTTTACATTCTACTATTACTATTAATCTTCTCATCACTCCTTTTCACCCATCCCCTCCCACTTGTGACTGTAACTTTGTCACTTGTATCCTTTTTATTGACTGTTTCCTAGTATGATTTGATTGCTTATAACCCTATAACTATTATTAAGTGTTGTACCTAATAATTCTTGGCTCTTGGCAAATGTATCTTTCTTTTACGTACACTGAGAGCATTAGCACCAAAGACAAATTCCTCTGTGTCCAATCACATTTGGCCAATAAATAATTCTAATTCTAATTCTACTGACCTCAGAAGGATGGAAGACTGAGTCAGCCTTGAGCCACTCAGAATTGAACTCCTGGCAGTGAGCAGAGAGTTAGCCTGCAACACTGCATTTTAACCACTGTGCCACCACAGTTGTACATAAATAAAGTAGATATAAATGAAAGTTCAACTTTCACTCTACAATTAAAAATGTACATTCCATTTTCCAAGGCATTTATAAATACTACTAATACCCAAACCCAAAAATGATGATTTCATGTTTTCCTGTTTTGCACAAAAAGTCCAAAAGGGCCTTCCAACTGATATTAAATCCAAATGAAGTTAAATTTCACAAATGAAGGTGAATGTACATGTCCTGGGACAATATGAAAGGATCCAATCTGGGTTGGTCACTGGGATCAGAAGTTTTGCCTTCCAATCACACGTTCAATTTTGCAGCTACTAAGATTGTTGGGGGAGCAGGCACAAAAACAGCCAGTGAAGGGATTGAACCCTCCTCAGTCAACCTGCCGATTTACCATCAGCCTATCAAGTTGTTAAAAGGTAAACGCTGTGCAGCACAAACAAATGACAGGTAATGACTTAAAAGCCAGTCATCAGCACAGTCCAATCAACATCTAAAAAGCCACTTACAACAGGCACTATAAATACCACACACAAAACAGCACACGCTGCTAGAAAGAAATTC